>SBJP01000657.1:1998-12050 GCA_014805705.1 Cucumispora dikerogammari
TTTATACTTCAAAACAAACCACATAAATATATTTTATTTTTCTAATTTTTATATTTTAAACGTGTTTTACTAAAAACTATAATTTACTGTTTCGTCTTTATAGAACTTGGTTAAATAAATCTATTATAACAAACCATCGTTTTTTAAAAAAAACAAAAAATGTTGTGTATATGGGAGAGCTACTTTTCCCATTTTAATCATTTTTTGCTGGATCTCTCGATAAACCCTTTGCGCGCATTTAAACTTTTTTTTTGTAATAGCTTTTATTATTTTTTCTTCCCAATCTAATATAAATGAAAACTACTAACACAAAGCGTTTTATTTTGTTTACTTTCTTGTAATTTTTATGAAATAAGTTTGATTGAACTTACACTTTTATAACAAAGTTGTGATACTTCTAGCATATGTAACACTGTTTTATATAAAAAAACAACACAAGCAACTTCTATCCAATATTTAGAGCTACTAAAAGATTGTATAAAAACGTGTAAAAAAAAACGAAAGTCTTTAAATCTGTAATATATAACTTTCCCACGAGTGTTTTTTTTTTAAGAAACTTTATCAAAATATCATGTTTTTAATTTATCTAAACAATTTTTAAAAACAACCTTATTAAATGAACCCAAGCTTTCTTAATTAAACTCAATTGTTTTTCATGTAGTAGATTTTCTTGAAAAAAAAAATTAAAATAGAAAAGTTTTCTAACCAAAATCCTTGTTTTCAAATTAAACGAACATGGAAAAAAAAGAAATTTTTTTATAAGTGCTTATTTTTGAGTCTAATCTTGCTTTTAATTTTTTTTACAAGAATTTCATATTCCAGTGTGTTTTTATCCAAAAAATTACAAAACAAGTTCTTATTTGCATTTGTGACTTTGAACTGGCTATTTTCTCATTAAAATATTTCTCATTATATTATTATATATTTAAAAAATCTCTTAACTTTATAACCTTATAATGAAAAATCTTTTTTTAAAAACATATGTACAATATTATTAATATAAATATTACCTAACTAATAAAACCAGTTATTGTGACGAAAGATATTATAATATAAAATATAATAAACACTTTTTTAGAAAGAAAACTTTAATACTTAAACACATTTCTCCCCCCTCCCTTTTTCACTTACTTAATTAACTTAAAATACACTCAAGTATTTAGATAACACAAAACCTCTCCTTTCCTCAACTCAAATAAAAAACACAAAATCAAATATTGTACCTTAATAACTTATACAATATATATTTAGAATAAATAGTATTCCTTAATTCACTACTATATGTTTTCAATATAGAAGTTATTTTACCTCTCGAAGGTGGGTGGTGTCTATAAAGTTGTTGAACGACGTAATTGCCGTACTTGTCTTTTACCAGATGATATAATATATACTTATGGACAGTAGTATTGTTAGATCTGGTAGGGATGAATGTTAAAATTGCCGCGAGTATAAGATCCTTTGAATTATTGTCCCCTTTGATTATTAATCCTTCAATGACGTTACTTGCAAACTTATGTGTTGAATACATTAATATATCTTGAGACATCACTGAAGTTATTTTGGAAACTGCTTCAGTTTCTTCGTTTATTATGTACTGTAATACATAATTACCAAACTCGTGTAAGGCAAGTTCCTTTATGGAATTGATTATAGTGGATGTTAAAAGTGTTTTTTTCTGAATCAATTTGGATTTTAGATATAATTGTAGCGAATGCATGCTGTCAGGGGACGCGATGTGTGTATTGATTGTCTCGAGGAGTTTTTGTATTACTCGACATTTAATTTTTTTGTTTGAAAGAGTAATTATGTATGGAGTAATAGATGAAATTATTTTTAAAATTAATGGTTTTAAATCGGAGCTTGAACTAACGAGTGTATGTATATCGTCTGTATTTTCTAAACTTCTAGAGTGTAAAGCACTTCCCACGGATATCATTTTTTGAACAACATGGTTTCCATTCTGATCACTTATCAAAGCTTCAAGAGCATTTTTATCATCAAAAATTTCTTCAAAAAAGAGATACATAGCTTCGTTTTCACGTTCAAACTCATGTAACATCACCTCAATACCTTTCTGAACAACGCGACACCCATACATTTCTTTACTTAAAACACACACATTATTTCTAAACAACAACCTTACCAAATCTGCATGAAGCTCACCATCGTCAATGAATTTCTGTATAACATAGTTGGAGTTAGGTTCACACGATAATTCAATCAAGTGTTCCGAGACTAATAAGAGTAAATGGTTCCATTCCTCTGAAGGAGTTACAGCCGCTGTTCCGAAACAACTCTGTGGTTTAAAAGAATCTAGTTTCCTTTGGATGTGACGAGATCCTTCCTGATCTTTTATTACTGCAAGTAAATTGCTTAGCTTATTTTTTTCAAATGTATTAATATTAGAATGGATAGGATTTATGCGTAAAAAATTATCGGCAAATTCGAACCAATTAAAATAAACCTTATTGTTTTTACCAATATTAGTATAGACAGTAGTATGACGCCTATAATGATTTTCGCTAACAATATTATTGCTATTTATGCAAGGAGAAATAACTTTTTTATTATATTCTGACAAAGTATTAAAGTTCATATTAATACCAACATGGCGCGGATCTTCCCCCACTGCCCCGAACTGATTACTATTAACATTAGCAAAGTATTTATTTTTATAATAAAGGATCATAGTTTCAGTATTAGTAGATAGATCAAAGCTAGAGGAAACACAGGGGTATCGAGTATTCCAGTTTTTTACATTATAATTATTTGTATTAGCAGTAGAAGAAATAGGTGGACGAAAATAAAAACCCTCACTATTATTTTCGTTTATATAAGCGTAAATACGACTTAACTCTTCATCTGTCATCTCATTTGAAGATTCACTGACTATGTTATTAGTAATATTATTACTATTACTACTTAATATATTTTCACTATTATTATTTCGTACAATAACATCATTATTTCCTATATTAGTATTTCGATCATTTTTTACCTGACTACTGATTATAGGCTCGGGAAAGTCTATTGGGCCGTTTAGTTTTGTTGTATTTTTTGATTCTAAATTGATTATTGAGTCTTTTGACTCTGTTGTGTGATTCAAATCTAACATGAGAGTTTTTTTTATTCGATTTTTTATAAAGATCATTTATTTTTTTGCACCAAATTAAACATATATCAATTTTTTTATATTGATGTTTTATATATACAAATTTTGTAGTTTGAGCTTGAAAAGGATTTTTTATTCATCAATTTTATTATTTAATACAAATCTTATATTAGGTTACTTTATTACAAAAGGGTAAAAAACAAGTAATTGATGTTTTGTTAAGTTTTTTAATTAATTGTTTTTTTAATTGTACCTTTTTGGGAAGATTTTATATTTTTAATTAATTTAAATATTTTTGTAGTTCTATTAAATATTGTGTTTAATATTTATTTGTTTTTAATTAGTTGAGATTGAAGATATTATTTTACACTCTTATGAAATTTTGATACGAAATAGTGTACTGTCACAGAAAATAAAATATATATCATAAGGCTAAATAACATAAAAAAACATATCACTATATATCAAGTAAAAAAATAATTAATATTAAAAACACATAAATCAGCATCCGTTAATATATTTCATCTTTTATCGGCTCTCTAGATACAACCATATGGTCCATTTTAACAACCAAATTTCTTTAAATAATGTATTCCGCGTTTTATAGGGACTTTAGAGTCTTATAATTTATAACTAGAGCACCAATGAAAATTTTTTTTTTTATATTTTCACAATTAAAAAACATTTACTGGTTTTTTCTTGAATGAACAAAAAAGCACGGTCGTTTTTTAATAATGTTGGTCTTTAAAGCCTTTAATATTTTATTAGCTTTTTTCTTTTAATAACTTTATTGAGATTGTATTTTATAATATTTATAATGTCTTTTGCCTTCTGGAATTATACTTGTTGCTTTTTTTTTAAAATTTTTTTAAGTCATTATGACATAAATCAAACAAAAATATAGAACTTACAGGAACATTTCTATTAAAAAAAAATAAAGATCATAAGAAGTTTTCAAATCTTTTTAAGTTTAATTATTTATTAAAACTGACCGTTAGTATATGGAACAAATGGATAACACTGTAGGAAATTTTTTACGTTTTTTCATTATATATATATTTTGTTGGTATATTGTCAATGATCTATAGACGGCTTTTTAATAACTTAAACTTTGTAACATATTATAAATACTCACAGGGGATTTTTTTTATGTTTATATACACTTAAAAATTTAATTTCCCTAGAATCAAAACCCAAGGGAATTCAACGAGACTGTTTTTTTTTGTAAAACTTGAAGTGAAGCTTTAAGTTTAGATAAAACAAAACGGTTTTTAAAACAATTTTGTTTATGTGTTATGTTATATTTATTAGATGTTTTGTCATATTTTGGTCGATAACAGGTTATTTCAATTATTCATATGTTTCGTTTATTTTCGTTCTTTGACTACTTCGCCTATGTTCGTTTTGATATTTTTCTTAATTACTGTGAAATGATCGAAAGCCAATAGGGGCATAGTTATATTTAGATAAGATGATTGATTTATAAAAAAAAAGACTCGTTCCACATGTTTACGTTTTATATAAATAAAAATATACAATTTTTAATATCCTAAGTTTTTTCACAATTTTACAAAACGAAAAACCTTATATTATTTTCGTTATGAACTGATATTTTTTTTTTCAATCTGTCTATTGTATTATAGATTTATTATATTTTTATATCAAAATGGAAAATGCTACTTATATAGTTTTTAGTTTATGTTTTTAGTGCATATGTATTTTTGTTATTTAATCAGAAAATATGGTTTATTGATTTATATCAACCATAGAATCAAACGCCAACATTTACAACGAGAATTTTGTGAATGCTTTCAAAAATAATGTAACGTGAAATATAAAATTTTATAATACAAAAAACAATAAAAAGCAAATATCGTTTTATTAAATTTTTTAGTAAACGTTAACCCCCTACGTTTTTATAAAAAACTAAAGTTTAATAAATTGATAAAAGTTTGTTTTTTTTTACTTAATTTTATTCTTTAGTAAAAAGAAGTGTTTATTTTTGAAGTATCGGTACTAGATAAAACCCAAGAAAAAGACTCTGAATCACTTTTACGAGACACCGCGTTTAATCAAAATATTTTTGTTCTTAATATAATTACAGATTGGATAACAATACTGACAACCTGTGCTTGTCATATATAAGGAACCCGTAAAGCTATTAAATATATTAAGATAAGCCTTAGCCAAATGCAACAACTCATCTTCTTAACACAATATCGATGAGATTGGAAATCTATGAACTACATTACCATTCGTTACATCAACCATTGTGGCCCGGGTATAGATAATCTAAGAAAGTATAAGGTATCTAAATAAAATATTGACAATAACTTTGTATTTTCAAGATTTAAGAATAGAGAATTGATCTTTATACGATTCATCTGTTTCTATAAATACTTAAAGATATAATACTTAGTTTATAATTTTTTTTGAATAAGAATTATATTTATAGAATACTCGCTTTAAATATAGAAAACACAAAATTTTTTTTTAAAAGATTATACGTTTTTTTGCGCATTTAACAAACTTTTTTTTGATTAGATTAAATACATAGTTTTTTCAAAAACATATGCTTTTTTAAAAAGTCAAAATAAAACTTTTGCTTTATTATTAAAAGAACACTCCTCTTTTATACCAACTACCAGAATTATTTTTAGAGGATAATTCGCAACTGCATGAATTCAATAAAATAAACTTTAAAAAAAGTTTCTTTAAAATCGAAGACATACACACAAACCGAAAAATCGTGATCAAGAAAATAATGTTCTTTTGGCACTTATACTTTTTTCATAATTCCATCAAGCAATAAAAAGTTTTTAATTTTTTGAGTAAACAAGCTTTATTTATTTTCAGTCAACTTTTGCGCTCTTTGATATTAAAACAAACGCTTAGTTTTTATTCAATTATTTTTTCAAAAGTTTTTTTTAAATTTAATTTAATGATCGATTCTTTTTCATTCATCCGTTCACGACTTATGTGTTTATTACATGTGATTACGATGGTGAATAATAGTATTCGTGTAGTTTAGGATTTTGTCTTGTAACTTAAACTAAATGTTTTTTGATTAATTGTAACTATAAAATATTCTCATTAATTAAGTTTGTTTTAAAGGCGGAGAACTGTTTACTAGACAAGTAAAAGACTTGTCATTAAAATCTTTTTATATATAAAAAATGAGTCACATAGATTTCATAAAGCTTCTGCGTAGTTAATCAAAACTAAAATTTTTTTCAATTCTTTAAATTTCACCATCCTTCGCTTGTATAACTTGAATCTTAAAAGTACACAGTGGAGTTTCGTGAGTTTGTTTGACCTGTTTAGCGACAGTGTACACTTGAGTCAACGTGAATCAAAAACCATAAATAGATAAAACTGTACATATATTGTTTTTATTACCTAATACACTGATTTTAGCTATAATCGCAGTTTTCAAATGTGTTTCTGATCTTGTTTTGAGTCTTATTTCTTTAAAGATTTTAGAGTCGCCCGTTTATTTTTTATTATTTAGATTTGTTTTAAATGTTAACTGTTAGTTTTGTGTTTATTAAGTTTCACTTGCAGCTTTATTTTGAATTAAAAAACATATATTTATATATGAAGCGCAAAATTTAAGTGCTACACTTTTTTTTTCTTCCTCATTTTTAGCATATTTTCTATTATAAAAAAAATACTTTTGTTCAATTTGTTAAAGATTTAGTTAAGTGTTTGGCTATTTATTGTTATACGAAAGCTCAAAGAAAAACAATAAATATATACAAAACAAACATGATTATGATATATTGACCAAAAAAACGGAAAAAAAAAGAAATCTTTGTTTTAAATGGAAAATGGTCAATTAAAAAAACTATATTTTTTTTCAGATGTTTATTGTACCTTTTGTTTCAATATTTGCGTTTAAAATATAGATTTATTTAAGCATTAAACGTACTTTTTGGTCTTTTTGTTATCGAATGTTTTTTATTCTTAATTAAACTGTAAACTTGTTAGATACCAAACAATAATCAAAATACTATAAAAAAAAATGTAAAAAACTCACCTTTATTTGGTTTAAATTCTCGGAATAAAAGACTATTTCTATAAGAACTATCTAGTTCGTTTTTAGTTTTATATTCGAAACCAAACAAAAAATTAAAGAAATGAAAATTGACAAGGAATTAAAATATTGAAAAAAAAAATTTTTTTTAACGGACTTAAACTATTAAAAAAACCAGTTAATCAATAAAAAGTGTATTTTTATTATTTAATGTTCTCCAAAGGATTTACTGTCATAGACACAAATAATTTTTTTTCTAACATTTGAATACTAAAACGAACATTAAAATATACTTTTATCTCTTTTTTAACTGCGGCCTTGAAATCAAGACTTTCAAACGGCTTTAAATACTTAATATAATAAGAAAATCGTATTTTTTACTTCCCAATAACCTTATTTTTTATTTTTAAGGTAGATTATTTTATTGTGAGATTTTTAAAAAAATTGCATATATAAAAAATGTTTTATTTTACTTATTTTTAACTAATATTAAAACACACTTTGATTTATTAAAACGAACTCAGCAGAGTAAATGTTTGAAAATGTATTATAGAATTCAATTAAGCAAAAACACACTATAAAGTCTATTAAAGTAGAACACGACTAAGATTAATTGAGTGAAAAACTTTAAATATAAATTAAGTTCAAATACACTGAGGTCATCTGAGAGATAATCTTTTCTAAAATTAGTTAAAAAGAATAGGTGCGTAAAAAAAACCGTTACTATTTATATTCAGTTTTTTTAAATATAAAAAACTCAACATAAAATTATCTGCGAGCCGTGGGTGAAAAAGTTTATGATTTTGAAGTTCTTGCTGCGTTTAATAGCAGAAAAAAGTACTCGAAAAAGTTCTTTTTGATGTGATTGTTTACAAATTATTGGATTAAGAAAAATTATTGTCAAGGATTGTTTCTCTGAGAATAATTACAATCGGTTTTCAATCAGTTTTTTTTGGTCATTTGAGTTATAGAGAAAGTATTCTTTAATAGGATTAAGATGTGAGAAAGTGTGTAAGCTAAATAAATACATTTGTTTTGTTATTTTTATAACATATAGAATGTCTAAATTGAATAAATTGGGGTCTGATTGAGTTCAAGTTATCGATATTCTTTATCAAAATAACTTACAGAGAAAACATTGCGTAAAAGCAGTCATCGAGTTTTTAGTTTCCCATACAAATAAAACACATGGTAAAAGACGATATTTAGTATTTTTTAACATAATAGTTTTCCAAAGACACTAAGACAAACAGACGTACACATACAGACAAATTTTAAGAACTAAAGTTGTACAATCTGTTATATTTCGTTTAGTGTTGCAACACTTTTTTTTTAATATCAGGCTTTCATCTATGAGACTTACATTCTATAATATTTTCGTTGACGCTACTTTCAAAAGCTTTAAAACTAAAATAGTTTTTCTAAAAACTATTTTATGGCTTGTCCTCGATTCGCCAGATATTAAAATGACGTCATTTTCCTCGATTCGCCAGAAGTGAAATAGTACATGAAAAATAGTTTAGAAAAAGTTATGCTTGCAACAAAATCAAAATCAAAAAGAGGTAGGGAGTAAGAAAATTCAACGACTTTGTGTTTAATTTTGAATCGAAGAGTGGAGAATAAGTAGTTTGGCGCTGTGTAAATAGAATATGCAGATAAAGACTTACAACTATTGCCGATAACAAAAAAAAAACGGAAATCACACATGAAGCAGAGAAACCAATAGCAGAAAGCTACATATGCAACACGGGGTTAAAAACATCAGCAAAAAGAAATTCGCTGCGTTCAAAAAAATAATAACAGAAATAACGAAAGAGCATGATAATCAGGGCGTATTAAATTTACCAAAACGAAAAGTTATGTTAAACTTGACAGGGAGGTAAGAAAAAATGAAGACCCGAGTTTTGTTCCAACACAATGTGATCTTCCCGAGGGATTAAGAAAAAACCATAGAGGAGAGGGTTTCGTTAGATTCGATTTATACGATGAAAGCGGATCACAAGAAAACAGGGCTTTACTCTTTTTTTCTGAGTTACAAAAAAGATTTCTTTTAAAATGCACAGCTTGGACAATCGATGGGACATTTAGATCAGTTCCTTCGCACTTCTATCAGCTAGTCACAGTACACGGAAAGTTTTTTGGAAAATTTTTCCTCTTGGGCTTTATTTTACTGAGCTCAAAGAATAAAGAAATTACATAACTTCTTTTGAAAAACTAAGAGAACTAACCAATCTCCGCTCACAGACTATAGTTATAGACTTTGAGCTAGCGCTTTATAATAGTCTAAAACACGTCTTTCCAGAGGTCTCGTTTTTTGGATGCTATTTCCATTTTGGACATATCCTTTGGAGAATAATCCAGGCAGAAGGTTTAGCACAAGATTATAAAAAAAAGAGCCAAATAAGAAACTTTCTCAGAACGATTTTTTTGCCTTTATACCTATATGTGAAGTAAAAAGAACATTTGAAAAACACAGTATTATTATAAAAGATTTGGGAGATAAAAGAATGATCGCGTTTCAAAAATATTTTTTAAAACAATTTATAGAGGAACTGGCCAAAACTACGCAAAATTTTTATCCACCTAAATACGAGATTGAGTTTTAGTCATGCTTCGATAGAATAAAAGAATGTGTGGCTAGAACTACAAATGTATCTGAGGCTTTTCATAAAACTATTAACCACAATTTGGGAATGGCACACTCGAATCTTGCAAGATTCTGTAATCTTCTCTGCGATGCAGAGGAAAACGCAAGAGTTCTACTGTCTCAAATAGAATTAGGCAAATGGCTTATTTTGCTCATGATTGATTTAAAGAAGGAATATACATTAAACCAACTAGTAAAAAACTTTGAAAAATTAAAAATTGAGTCTTATCTAGCTCTGCTCGAAAACACAGTGGATT
>SBJP01000658.1:0-12047 GCA_014805705.1 Cucumispora dikerogammari
AAAATATCTGGTGTGTTAGTGTGTACGAGGCCTTTTGAGAAAAATAAAAAAGCTTTTTTTAAGCCAAACTACAGACTCAGATATTATCAATTTTGACACGATATCTACATAAATCGTTGAATTCTACACATTATCTGTGAAAAACGTTCAAAAGCGCATTTAATAGTAAAAAATATCGGCTATTTTCATAAAAAATAAACCATATAAAAAAACTTGTAGACCCAATTTAAACCCAAATCATACTAGAACATGGTGTTTTTATGGTCAAGTGCGAAGAAATATGTCGAATAAAGAAGAAAAAACACGAAAAAAAAACGAAAATGTTACCTTGTAGAGAATAAATTTTTCAGGTTTTCAAAAAATTTTTTGTGAGAAACTCTTGTCGGGAAATTCGTTTTTATCGTCAAAAAACAACTGGTTTTACTATAATTTTATTGAAAAATCGACACACTTTTACGCCCCCCTCTCCCAAGTGAACTTTTGCCAATCTTTCTCTATAATTAAAGGAATAATGATATTTCCACTTCTGTCAGGTAAAATATAAAATGAACAGAGCTTACTATCTCTTTCAATCATTACCAAAACCCATTGTTGTGGTCTTTGTCTCACTCTATTATATTTCTATTTTAAAAAAAGAAATCATTTATTTCTACAACCTTTCTGTTTTCATTTGTGTCTAAACCTTCAATTCTTTTAGGATTGTTAATTAAAAGATCTTGCATAATTCTCTGAATTATTTTAAACCAGGCAGACACAGTATTCTTTGATTTATCAGGATCGTAAAGTGTGTCATTTTGAAGACTTTTCTTACAAAAACGATGAATAGATCTAAAGACTTTTAATAAAGATGTTTTTAATTCTTCAAAAATTGAATCCTCCCTGCATGCAATTTTTTTTACATGATCTACAAAATTACACATAGCCATCTACAATCTTTTTTTTCTTAAGTAGACTCATTCTTCTCCTACACTCACATTTTTATAAATTTTTTATAATTCCCAATTGTGCAAAATGTTCCAACTTTTGCAGTTGTGTTTTACTTTCGCAAAATGTATAAAAAGTATCATTAAACTTGATTGTCATGATATCATTTTCTGTTTTTAAACAACTGGACAATTGATTGCGAAGATCTGGTCGGATCATGGGAGAGTTGGTTTTAAAAACTTTATAATATCTTATATTTTTTAAAGCGGCTTATGTTTTTTAAAGCGGCTTATGTTTTTTAAAATGGCTTATATTGGGAAATGTCCAAACAATATAGCTTTACCGCGATTCACTTAATATATGCTTAATAATATTAATGTGTCTATGATAAGTAAGATTACGCCGCTCTTAGAGCCCATGAAAAACATACTAATTATTAAAAGTTGGTGTCTCTTTTCTTGTTTGACTTTTTTTTTTAAAAATTTCAAACTAGCAGAATCATAATTATAACATGTTTCGATTAGCATATAAGTTTCGATTATAACATATTGTTGAACGTTTTTTAAGTAAAGAAATATATTTAACTAACATCTTTCTCTCGATTTTAACATAAGTTTTAAAAAATTTCTTGCTTTCATTTTTAATATATATTTTTTTTTCAATTATGTTATGTCGAGTCATTAATGAAGATATTCAAATTTATTAATGAAGATATAAGAAATTATTGATGAAGATATAGAAATTTATTAATGAACTATAAAAAATTGTTTTTGAACACATAAACGTATAATAACCATAGATGAAATTAGTCTCATGTCAGGGACAAGTACATTGTTTCTTTCAGTGTTTCTAAAAAACAGAAGATCTCTATAACATTTGGGACATTAAAAAACATATATTCTATGATTCAAAACAATAGAAGCCTAAGAGAAACATCAGAGACTTAAATATAGCCTTACCAACAATTTACACTTTTCAATAAAGTTTCTTTTTCTATGATTTTAATGTTTCATTAAAAAAACTTGCACCAGAATTGAGAGGAAAAAACAACAGACTAGCAGAGAAACAAATAACACTTGCCAGTATAACATAAGATGAACCCGCACTTTCACAAAAAAAAGTGAAAGCGAGTTTAGACAATAAGAGGATAACCAATAGCCAAGGATGATTTATACATACTTGAAACAGTTAGGAGAAAGTAGAAAAATGGTTATAAGTTTTAGGTAAAAAAAAATTCTGCTGAAGTCATTAGCCTGCAAAAAAACTTTTTTATTCGAATAGGATTGATAGAGTTCGACAAGTTGGTATATTTAAATGAGACGAAATTTAAGCTTCATTTCTCGTCACGCCTTGCATATAGTCTAATTAACACACTTGCACGTATGATATATTCTATATCTAAAAAAAATTTTTTTTTTGGCTATAATTTCCAATAATAAAATCATCAATTAGAAGATTATATCTGTCGCTTTTAATTCAGATTTTTTAGTTGAATTTTTAAGTTGTTTAAAAGAAAAAAAATTGTTTCACAATGAAACAATTTTAATGAATAACGTAAAGTTTCACAAAAGTACTGCTATGGCATGTTATTAGAATTTTAATATGATTTCACATTTATATTTAACACCATACAGCTTATAATTAAATTCTATTGAGGAAGTATTTTTATCTTTAAAAAACATATATTATAACGTGAAGCCTCGACCTATATGGCTTTAACCTTTTCACTTTTTTAATTCGAAACAAGCATATTTTGAATTTTGATAGCAACTTTTAATAAAAATTCTCATTAAATTTATTAAAAAAATTAGTAAAAAAATCAAGAAAAGTTTCGCGAATTTAAAAACAATCGGAAAAGATTCTCATACCCTTAAAACAGTGTTTAAACGCATCTTTGGTCTGGCAACAACTTCTAAAATAACTAATCACGAGTATAATTATATTTATTTGAAATGCGAAGTGGGAAATATAATGTATCTAAACTTCAGATTCTGTTAAACAAGAAGACAGAGCATATTTATAGCCCATATTACGAACAATTAACGCCACTTGTCTAGTATGCTTCCCCAGTATATCTTTTATTAAGCAAAATTCTATCATAAATTAATTAAGTAAAAAGTTTTAAGTAAAAACAAGCCAAAAATAATCAAAGTTTAAATTTAATTGGCAAATGAAACCGAAACTCCGCTTTATTTGTTGCTGTTGAAACGGCAGAATCAAAAATCTGCGTCTAGACACTTTTAGTCTTTTTTTTTAATTATTTTTATTTTTTCATAGAATTCGTTCGTTCGTTTTAGTTCGATTTGAGTATATAAAAACAGTAACGCGTGTTTTGATGTCGTTTTAAATAGGTAATATAAAAAATTACTATATATTGTTTTCGATTTTTGCTTAAATGTTTATACTTGATTAAGACTATAGTGTAGTTTGCTTAATAAAAATTATAATTGTGTGTGTGGGGAGAGGAGACTAAGACAAGTACTAATTAACTAGAGAATAAACGTGTAGATTATTACTATTATAATAAGAATTTACGAAATAACTAAAATATTTAAACACAAAGATTAAATATGTCGCATTACAGATAATAAGGAGTCTAGCAACTTAAATAAATTGTTTAGAAAGTCGTTAAATTAAAAAAAATATGTTTTTTATACAATCTTTTAAAATAAAATTCTTTAAGTTAAATAACCTGAAAAATACAAGAAAAGAAATTTATTTAAATAAAAATACTATATACTAAGTTGTTTCAAAGATCTTTAGCCAGTCCAGAACTGTAAAAATACTAAATTGTTGTTATTACCAGTGTTAAAAAACAATTAAGTGACTTAAAACTTTATTCAATAGTTAACTCGATGTTCTCTATTTTAGAACTATATTTCCATTTGTTATATTCTTTAAAACAATTCTTCAAACACAACAACTTATCACACGCTTCGCGTACCATAGTTGTTGTTTTTCGGAGCTCATTTGATTAACAAAAATAACAATTAGATCTTTTATTAATTAAAACTTTTTTTTGGTCAGTGGACTTTAATTACACCTGTTTTCTAATAAGCTGATATTTTAACCTCCGCTTAACATTTAATCATGTCTTCCAGAAATGTTAAATGTTTCGTAAGTTTGTTTTGTTCAGAAAAAAAAATATATTATATAATACATAGAAAGTATTCGCTATAAGGTTCATCAAAAATACCGCTAACTTATTGATTCAACACACAAATTCTCACATTAAAATACGTTTTTAACATTTAGTCGTATTTATAAACTCTTTAAGTTTGCGTCGTAATCTTTTATCATGAGAGACATATTAATCTCGTTTCTATCTTCTTTTAACTTGAACTCAATGTTTATATAAAAACAAACTAAGCTTTTTATCATATCACAGTGCACAATTAATATTATGCTTTTGGAAACAATTAGTGCTGTTTTTATTCATTTTCTTTTTCTAATTGAATATTTGCTTAGTTCACTACGTATCATCTACACAGTGCCCAGAAAAAAATTTTATCTTGGCGCAAATTATCACATAATTCAAAACAAATATAATAATTGTTTATATAAAGTGGTTAGTTAAAAAAAAATTACGTCTAGAATTAAGTTTTTTATCGTTTTCAAATGGCGATTATAAAATCTAGTATATAGTTTAAACTTTAAAACAAAGCTTGTTGCAGTGTAAGCTAGTATATAGAGCTTTTGGTCTTACTCTTATGAGCTTAGCTGACATTTAAGTTTGTAATTATATTGCTATTAATACTTACACATGTCTTCGCCTATGGATAAAACCTAAAATAACGTGTATAGGTATTTGAAAGTCGAATTTAGATATCCGATTAACTTGCTTGTGTCGTTTTCAACATCCCCGCAGACACGAATATTGTTCTTCTCAATATTGGTCAAACTTAAATTTTTATTTATAAGCGTAAACCTGTCATATTCTATCAATAACTGTACGAAAGCATTGTCATAAATACTTGTATTTTTTAATTAGTAATCTTTTATATTATGTAGTTTGACAATGTCCAAAAATAAAACTATAACAAAGTATTTCTTAATTTCATCTTATTGAAATTATTATTCTTTTTTTTTTTCGAAAAACTTGTACTTGGTAAAGTATCTAGTGTGTTTTCTTTGGCACGCTCAATTCGTTTATTAACTTGGTTAATCAAGAGCTTATAAAACTTTTTTTGAAAATTAAATTAAAAAATAATACAGTAAATATTCTCTAATTCGCCAAACTCGGGAATTTGAAAATTGTGGCGAATTAGAGAATTTGGCAAATTAGAGAATATTTTATCATTTATTGATCAAATAACGAAGAATTCTATTTAACTTATTCTCTTTAACTCTTCGTTTCCTTTTGAATCTCACCAAATTTTTATGTAGTTCATACATATTCTCATCTAAAGGATCACACTCGAAAATATATTTCTCGAGGGTTCGTAGACTAGTCTTAAACTCCAACTCACTAACTATTGTTAAACTGCTAACCGGCGCGCAATCGCTTTTTTCACTATCGTAACTGTTGTTGGGATTTGTTGTTTCTTTTTCTTCTTTCGGTGACTCTTTTAACCAGTTTGTATTTTCACCCTGTTCTGCGCAAAACAAGATTTCATCATTCTCTGTGCAATTAAGTTCATTAAATTCATTTTCACGACTCGGGTCTTCTATCTTTAAACTCTTGAACATTGTTTTAAATTCCTCATCATTCTCAGCCTGCTTTTCAACAGTAATAAGAGATTGGAGTTCATCTTCTAAAAACCCATTTGGAGAACATAAGTGTTTGAAGCAGTTGTTTATTGTCGTTTGTGCTACATCATCCCATGCCAACTCTGAGTAAATAATTGTATTGCTGAGAGTTATTTTTTTTGTATATATCGTAAACATTATCGCTTTTTTTCAACTTGGTCTAGAACATTTGAAAGGTTATATTTATTAAAGAACAACTTAAAATTACGAATAATTTTTTTATTCATTAGTTGTAAAATTCCTGTTGTGTTTTTCAGAAAAAACATAATTTCTATGTTACTGTACTGGTTATTGATATTGTGGGCCGAACAATTATCGATAAGCAAAAGAATTTTTCTTTTATTTAATTTCATTTCGTCATTAATATCCAATAACCATTTTATAAAAATTTCTCTAGTTATCCAAGCTCTCTTTGACAAAGTGTAATTTATGGATCTCTGTTTCCAGTTACAAAAACATCTGGGGTTTTCCGGTTTATCAATTATGAGTGGTTTCATTATATGCGTTCCGTAAAAATTGCTGCACGATCCGATCGACACTCTATCTTTTAATATTTTATAACCTTCTCTCACAGATTTGCATACTGTTTTTGAAGGGAATGGTTTATAAAACAGATCAGTTTCATCCATATTATAAATGTCATCTCTTGAGTATTCAATGAGCTTTTGTTGCATTATATCTAGAAATTCTTTAGTATCGATTAATTTTCTTTCATAAATTTCACCATAGAGCGTTCGTAGCTGATAGTTATTTCTTTCTTTAAACTTCTGAAGCCATCCCACAGAGCTCCTGAAACATTCAAGATCAAGCTCTTCAGCATATTGTTGTGATTTCAATAACAAAATGCCGACATGTAAAATACCTCCTTTAGATTCTATTAAATCTACAAAGTCTTTTACTCTTTTGTCCAACTCGGGATATTGCAGCTTATTTTCTTGTTTTATATTTTTTTGCCGTTTACTGTCATATCTCTTATTTTCGAATCATTTTTGAAAACACTATTGACTGTTCTTCTTGCTATTTTTATTTTTAATTCAGCTGAAAATTTTTCTGCAATAAATCGAGCTGATGAAGTTTTGTTTTGTTCTTTTTATTCTAAAAACATTAGGTTTTGTTGTAACTTAAAGTGTTGTATTTCAAAATTGGCCGTTTTTTCGTAATTTTTGATGTACTTTTTTTCGAATTTTTTGAAATATGTGGCGAATTAGAGAAATTGGTGAAATAATTAATAAAACGCGTAAAATTTACATAGAAAGACCAAATTATGGCGAATTAGGGAGTTGGCGAATTAGGGAGTTGGCGAATTAGGGAGTTGGCGAATTAGGGAGTTGGCGAATTAGGGAGTTGGCGAATTAGAGTGTTGGCGAATTAGAGAATATTTACTGTATACGAGACGGTTTTTAAAATTCTTGAAAAAAAATACTGCGTATATTGGCTTAAAAAGCTTTGCTGAAGAGATCTCTCTTTTATAGAAGATTAAGAATAATTCGATTATAAAAATATTTTGAGCTTTAGATATAATATTATCATGCGATGCAAGTCTAAAGAATAAATTTGAAAAGCTCGAAGCGAACAAAAACAAAAAAAAAATTTTAAAAGATCAAGACTTCGTTTTTATTTTTATTAAAGCCGATTTAATAAAGAAAAATTAAGAATATAATTGTTTCTAGATTCTCGAATCCAAATAAAAACCCTATAATCGAATGTGTTGTGTTTTTTAAAGTGCAAAATTACACTTTACTATGTTATATTTTTACGATATAATTAAAATAATATAATCTGATTGAAAGAGGTTTTAAGCTGATGATATTGACACAGAAAAATATATGATAAAATATGCTCAAAATTTAAGGTTTTTTAGAAAAAAAAGCTAAATATATATGATATAGACCACGTATAGTACATCAGTTTATTGAAAAACCGAAACGCGTGTTTGAATGTAATTTTTTTGATATACTGAATGAAAGCATCAGTGGTTAAAAATGTCGTAAAAAAAGATATTTAAGGAATTAAAACAGACAGCAAAGCTTTTATTAAATCGTTGTGTTCTCTGAATAGAAACGGTTAGTTACTATTTGGACAACATTTTAAATACATAAAACAAAAAAATAAAATTCAGAATAAAACATTTTTACAGTAAGAATGTCATACAAGCGTTTTTTACAGTAGAAATAGAAAGCAGGATTTATAAAATAATGAAAAAACTTGTTTCTTTGTTTCGAATTGCGAGAATTATCTAACGAAAAGTATACAATATATGATGTACATAAAGTAATTAGCAAAATGAATTTAATGGACGTCTTTTTTGATTTAAAAAAACATATCATCGACAAACTCGTTTAAAATACTTTTGTTTACTGCTAAGAATTGAGTTCTCGTTTAACCTACTGACAATGTTTTTTTGATTTGGCTAGAGTATCTCAATAACGCTTGTGTTTTTTGTATTTACAATACATATAAATCAATAGAAAATAATTTTTCATTTAAAAACATACAAAACTAAGTTATAATTTCTCTTAAAAAAAAACTAGAGTAGTAAACTTTCGACTTTTATTTTTATAGTTAATATCTAAGTTTGTTTTTTTATTGTTTATTAAATGGTGGTTATGTTGAAAAACTTTTAAACTCAAGTATTTAAGATTTACAAAAACAAAACATCGTTGTTCATTCGAAAAAATAAATTTATTTTACTCAAGTAGCTTAGTTTTTAAAGCACAAGGCTTTTCGTTTTAGAGACTTTTTGACAGTAAAAGAAGACTTTTAAAGTAGAAATATAAAAAAAAACGAAATATTTATCTACATAGACAGCTTGATATATATGGTTTTTTTGAATGTAGATTTCCGATTTTTATTACAATAAATTTAATTTATATTGCAAAATAAAGAGCTTTCCTGGTCATAACAACAAAATATGTATAATTATAAAAAACTAAAAAGAAATTTATACATAATTTACTCAAATAAAAAAAGATATTTTCGTTGTAACTATAGTAAAGAATCTGAGACGTTTCTTTTGATAGTTTCATTCTATATATTTTACTAAAAACCTAATACAACAAACATTATTCAGTAGAAGTATCGTAATTTTTTGCTATTTTTTGCTATTTTTTTTTTCTGCTTTTTCAGTAAAAAAATTGAAATATTGCACAAAAAACCTAATATATAAACAAGAAAGAGAAATTGTAAAAAGTTATATGTTTTTCAAAGCGATGCAAATCTTTTTTTTAAAAATATTATTTTTAAATTTATAAAAGATTTCGTGTCGTTAATTCAATAACTTTATTCGTAAAAAAGATGATTTGACTAAATTAACGACAAAAACTCTCTAAAATAAACATTAAAGTCGTGTTTGACTTTTGGTTTTATTTATTATAATTAATGTAGGCGACTTGATTTGTTGCGAATAAAGAGAAAATTATAGATTTTGCAAGCGTATTTTATTTTTTTGAATTTTCTTCTCTTTTATTTATTTTATTTTATTATTTTTAAAATAATTTTTTTGTTTTTTTCAAGAGTTTTTTATTATAATTTTAAGAGAAAATGAACAAACCAGCACTTTTTTGTGTCGTATTTACACAATAACACTTTTATTATTTAAATTATAACACAAAAGAGCTATTTTGTAAATATGACACAAAAAGTTTGTTTTTTCTCTATGCTTCTAATTTTAAATGAAAAACACTATATTTTAAATAAAAACTTTGAATTAAACGAGCTCTTTGCCTCAATGGCATCTAAACAGATTTCTTAAGCATGTATAAAATGTCTAATCATATCACCAACTGTAAAAGTATTAACGGACTCTGTGATAAAGTCATGTAAACTCTCAGAGTATACATCTGTTAGTTTGCTTCTGACTTCTGATTTTGTTTTTGAAAATGAAAAACATATTGAGTTTTAACATATAAGCGTAAAATTAACAAAACTCTACATAATATCGTTAGTTACAATAAATGTTAAAAGTATTTGTTTTTCGGTTTTATACATTGTTCATTATAAAAACGCAGCACTCTAGTATATCGTTATTCGACGTTTCTATATTAGCTTCTCAAATAGAAGTAGAATACTTTTTCTGTTAACTGATATAGCAAAAGTTTTAAGAAAAAACACACTATTTTCAATAATTGCAGTGTGCAGTGAAAGAATGATTGAAAAAATTCAGAAACCAAAATATTTGCTTTTTTAATGCCTGTGAAGATCGTGTTTGTTCTTTTTTTAAATACAGACTAAAGCCCGATTAATCTATAAACACACAAATTTTATTTTTACTTTAGAAGTTTTGTGATTTTTTTTAAATATATTACCTGAGCAACTTCTTGTATTGTATTAAAATCGTGCTGTTTGCTGTTAAAGCTGCTTTTTAATGTTAAGTTAAGACTTATACTTATTAAACGAACAGATGAGAATTAAACATGCATATAAATTGCTTCAAAATGCGAAACTTTTAATCATTTAGCAAATTTATGTTTTTTAGTGTTGCATTGAATGAACATTTAAACTTTGAGATTAAGGAAATAAATTTTTTGAGTTCTGTTTTTAAGTGTATTAAAGTAAAGAAATTTTAGAAAAAAAAAGCAGCTATTCAAAAACATGAAATGTTCTACTTTCGTCTACAGACAAAAATGAAACGTTTCGACATATATTAAAATAACGACATTTTTTATACTTTCGTCTATAGACGAAAATAGAAAAAAAACATGTCAGAATTAAAAAAAGCGACGTCAAAAATGAGAGACTATATTAGAATCTGAACTGTTTTATATTTAATTATAAAAAGAGTTTTAATGAATCAAGTATATGAAGAACCACGAATAAAAAAGACACATCTAAACTTACAGCTCAAAACGACAATGTTATTATACATACACAACACAATCAACAATCGAATTACGCTAGAGCAGAATTCTATCTTTACCATACGAAATTGAAGCAACTCGTTAAAATTAGTATTTTGAGAACATCTAATATAATAACAAGTATAACTAAAACATAATCGAACAAAGAAGATATTAATATACCAAATAAAAAAACAATGATTAATCTAACAAACAAAGTACGAAACATGAACACAAAGGGTTTTATTTCGTTTTAGCCAGACATACTCATCATTCTCAGAACTAACTACTGAAGCAAAGAATTCGTGCGATATGATTTCCACGATTACAATAAATACGAATAAACGTTTTGTCTTTTTTTTCAGAGACAACTAACATTAATTTTTAAACAAAAGCAAAACGCGGTGTATTGAAGGAACATACAAAACGCCCCTTCTCATTTATATCAACTTAAAACAATACACGGAAACGTATTTGAAAAATATTTTTAACTATGCGATTTTTTTTGAAGTCAAAAACAGAACAGAATTATGTATTAGCTTTCAATAAGCTCACTGAACTTACTAAAACCTCACACAACAATATTATAATAGACTTTGAAAAATCTCTGTTAAGTAGTATTAAAGCAACATTTCTGAATACAAAATTGTGCAGTTGTAACTTTCACTTTGTACAAAGGATTTGAAAAATAAATCAAATATAAGGGCTTATAACATTATACAAAGCAAAAGACTAAACATAAAAACTTTTAAAAACAATTCTTTTTCTTTTTTTATTCTCATCGACGTTGTAAAAAAAGAGTTTAAATAAGTTCAACAAAAACTCACATTCTTACATAACGAGATGGTTTCGTTTTTAGATTATTTTTCAAAACAATTTATAGAGTCAACGATCCAACACGGAATTAACGCAACTGTATCAAAAAACGAAATTGATTTTTGGTCTTGTTATCATAAAATAATAACAACGTTGCTAGGACGACGAACGTATCTGAAGCAATTCAAAGAAACATAAACTAAAACGCTGGGGTACACTATCGACATAGCTAGATTCTGTAATCTACTATGTTATGCTGAAGAAGCCTCAAGGGTACATCTTCTTAAAATAAAATCTGGAATCTGCCTGTTCTTACTCCTATCTGACTTTAACAAAAATACACAATCAGACAATTAGTAACAAACTACAACAAAATCAAAATTAAGTTGATCTTTTTACTTCTAAATAACATAATGAACTTTTTAACTAATTAATAAAAACAACTTTTTTTTATAATTTTTTCTCACTCGTTAAATTTTAAAAAAAACTGTTCTTCTTTCACCTACAGGCGAAAATTAAAAAAAAGTCATCATATTAATATATAGCGAAACGTTCTATTTTCGTTTGTAAATGAAAGTGGAACGACCGCTTTCTGCAGCAAAAAGCAGTCTCGATTTGAAAGCAGTTTTTAAAATGCTTACTTTTTCTCTCAAATGCTTTTTAATATATTAATAACGATGTCTTTTATCTTGTTTACGTTTTTAAAGCATCTTATTAGATGCA
>SBJP01000659.1:0-12032 GCA_014805705.1 Cucumispora dikerogammari
CTTATAGTTAGCTTTTTTATTACTCTATAATTAGTCATGTTTTCGTGTTTTATTTTTTTTTATAACAATCTGTTAAAAATTTTTAGTTTTTTACTAAAGGCTCGTCTGCAACGAGACTTTAATATGCTCTAAAAACGAATCGAAACTAATCGGTTTTCTTATTTACTTAAATATAAAGACCCAACTGACACATATCAAGTTATCAGTATTCAGCAAATTATTCACTTTATATAATCGTTTAAATTACTGCATCAACGCAGAATTGAAAGACCGAAGGGAAGGGGGGAGAAGAAGAGCATTTTTTTATAAAGAAACATTTTTGTTTTAGTCGTTTTTTATCTTTTTTGGTTTTTAGGGTTTGAGTTCGTTCTTTCCTTTTTTTTATTTTTAAAAAAACAACCTTTAACGATTTATTTGATAATTAAAGAGTTAAAATACAACAAGTGTGAAATTTCTGTAAATATTTTAAAAAGAAATTAACAGATACGGAATCTGTTCTAAATATATGAACTTGATTGCTACAAGACGAAATTGCTGTAAATAAATATAATTGACTGCAATAAATACGAAATTGCTTGTAAAAACTTAAAAAAGATTGCAGCAACAAGAAAAAGATTGAAACAACTACTATCTACCTTTTTCCGCTATAAAAAAGTCTTTTTTTAGATTTTTGCAGCCAAGAGCGACCATTTTTCAACTGCTTTTATGCATATTTAGACATAACAATCGTTGTCCGTTATAGTAGTGATCTATTATCAGTAGTGTTTGCATTATCAATAAAAAAAATAAATCACAGATTTGATAATTACCGGTAAATTCAAAAAGCTGGCGGCCAAATGCCGAATAACATAACATAAGCAAAACTTTGGTCTTTTGTAATAAAAACGGGCCAGTTTCTTAGCTAATATGATATTATAATGTTGCTTTAACTTACTGTTCAGAAAAGAATTGTATTAAACCTAGTTTTTTAAAGATTAGTATGTTGACATTTTCGTTTACAACCACTTAAGAGACACAACACATAAAAGTATCTTAAGTATGTATCAATCGTAAAGGATTTCTTTTTTCAAGTTTTTTTAGCAGCTGATAGCTCGATCTAATTAAAATCAGTATTAATATTAATCAACAGTAATATATCATATTCTGATGAGATTTTATATAGTTAATAAAATATATGTACTAAGATTTTATAACTACTCGATACGAGATTAATTATGTGTTTTGAGTAAGATATATAGTGCATTAATAAAGCGTTAAAAATAGAAAATATCATCAGATGAGTATATATAAACGACCAAAATTTGATTAAATAGTTCATTTCAAAAGAAACAACCACTCAACAACATTTTATTTTTTGTCTACACTGACCTGCGATAAGAAAAATGACGATTGTGATGTTTTTAATAAAACGAAAGATGAACAAAAGTGTGTATAAAATGTGACACATCAATAAAAACAGTAAGTGGAAGCACAATGCGCCTTTCAACACATATTAGAACGCAGAACAAAATTAACAGTACAAAATCAGAATATATTCATATAACAGCAAAGCATAACATCGATGATATAAAGAAACGCTTATAACAGTTTAATACATTTAGAAAAATACGAATGAGAGTGCTTCACGAAATATGCCGGAAATGGTGTTGTCGATGGTATTTGTTTTAACATTTTTTGTACAACATATGGTCTACGTAAGTGTTTTATGGAACGATTATATAGGTCTTACAAGGTCGCGAATATAATAAAAGACCATTGTTTTTGAATTTTCAATAAAACTATAATCGAAATAAGAGATAAGCTTTTTGTTTTGAGTCGCTCTGACACAAATTTAGAGTAACGTTCGACGAATGAATCTTGATCGGAAATCGGATATGTATTAACGTTAATTTTCAAGAACCAAATATATTTTGAAAACTGATATTGTACAAAAACACGTGGCTACTACTGCGCTTGTTACAAAAAAAATGTTTAGCTAAATAATTAAACGATTATAATATTAAAATGAATGATATTATTGATTAACAACAGATGGGGCTTCTGTTATGGAAAAAGACGAGAGACTAACCGAGGTAAAGCATTAATTATGTTTGACACATGCTATACAACTAGCGTCTATATAGGTAATATATAAAAATAATCAAGAAGTCACAAAAAACAGCGAATAAAAAAAAGATTATTTACTTGAGATAACCAAAGCGAAGAACCTGTTGACAATAAGGATT
This sequence comes from Cucumispora dikerogammari, assembly GCA_014805705.1. Classification (NCBI taxonomy): domain Eukaryota; kingdom Fungi; phylum Microsporidia; genus Cucumispora; species Cucumispora dikerogammari. The sequence continues at coordinate 2,226 of SBJP01000659.1, forward strand.
GTTTTTTTATAGTTCTGAACAAGAAAATATTGTTATAATTACACAAAGTGGCTTAAATTAGCTCATAATCAGAGTTAGGTTTGTTGTTAATTAATAGAAAATCTTCACTGAAAATGATATTTTTTAAAACAATTAAAAATTAAATTTAATAAGAAACCTGCATTGTTTATATGTTGTAAAATTCGATGTAATTCGTTTCTGAACATGCTTGATAGTTTATTTTACTAAAAAAGCAACTTTAAAAAAACCTAACTGATATAAGTTCAAAAAACATTTGTATCAGCGAGTTCAATAGAGTAAACGCTATGGTATCGTATTATTGCCAATAAAAGTAGCTCTATATTGTTTGTGGGGGCAGGGTAGAAATGAGATTATATACTACTGATATAACGATAAGATTTATTATTGATAGAATTTATAAAAGTGGGTCTGTTTTTACAGGAGTATTGTTAGAAAAATTAACTTTTCTATACTAGCGAGATAATCGGTTGTTCTTATATATTTGATTATTTGTCTAATCTAAAAACTATCAACAAAATTGTGTATATCAAAGTTCTAATATTAGAAAGAGGTCTGTAATTACTGATTCAATATTTGAAACAATAAAATGCGTTTTTGTGGCGGGTGTAATAGATTACATTTCAAACAAACACATAAAGTTTTTAAAGCAGTAAAATTGTTGACAATAAAATAAAAATCACACAGCGAAATTAATAAAAAAACAAAACCTGTTAAAAAAATATACAGAGACCATTTAAGTAGAGATTATTAATGAAATGGCTTTTTTTGTGTACTCAAATATTAATGGACATTGTTTAAAGCTTGTTTTGTCACATTTAATAGTCAAAGACCAACCAGCATCGATTTAGAGAGAATTTTTCAGTCGACGATTTACTATGTACAAAATTTATATAGAGTTTAAAAGACAAAAGCATCGATGTATTTTGTTTCTTTTAAACGTATTTCAATTCTACACTTCATATATAAAAAATCAACTTACAGCATAAGTTGCTTCTTAACGTATATAAAAAAAAGCTGTTTTTATTTTATTAACCAATAAATATTTTTTTACAAACTTTACTAAATTTTAATGTTTTGTGCGGGTTTTTTTTTATAAACCATCTTACGTAGTTTATTAAAAAACACAGTGGAATACAGTCTAGTCGCAAAAACAACCTTTTTTAAACGTGTAAGTATACATTTATGTTTTTATTTCGAAAAGTGCAGATTTTTTGATCAAAAACGCAGTTTTTTTTATTTTAAAACTATAAAATTTAAGTTGTTTTTTTCTATCTATGTGTGTTTTTATTAAACAACATTGGAGATATTTTGTACTTTATTAATGTTTAATGTTACAAAAGTCATTTTAATATTGACTGAACCCTGGTTTTTTAGAAAAAAGCATTTACAGTTTACCGATAGATCATTTTTTCGCATATTGCAAACCTTAATAATAAGTTTGTTTCGCTTTTTAACGATACAAAACTAAAATTTTACTTTATAAATATCTTATTTTTTACTTAAATATTTTTTCTTAATTAAAATAGACTGAAAATTATACAAAAAAATATAGTAGAAGTGTGCTTAATTAAATTATAGCGAAAACTTTCTTACTTGATTTTAGTAAAAACTTCCTTAATTAAAATACAGTTTATTTTTGCTTAAATATCTTATAGTATAAAATTCCTTAATTAAAATATAGTTGATTTTTGCTTAAATATATTATAGTATAAAATTACTTAATTAAAATATAGTTGATTTTTTCATTATTTGAAATATAATGTAAAAATCATTAATTAAAATATAGTAAAAACTTCTTTAATTAAAATATACTTGTTTTTTACTTATTTTTGTTACAGTATAAAATCACTTAATTAAATCATAATGAAAAACTTTTTAATTATAATATAATGAAAAAATATTTAATTAAAATATAGTATAAATCTGCTTAATCAAAATAAGGGATATATAAAAATATCGATTATTATTTTATAATAATGCGTCTTTCAACACCAATATGTTGTTAATTTCTTTACGAAACATTAGTGTGTTTATACTTACATTGTTCTTTAATTCAAATTTCTGTAAAAATGAAAAAAAAACCTGATAAAATTAAGCAAAACTGCAAAAAAAACTTACACACTTTTAAGTAAATATCGTTTAAAAGCAATAGCCTAAGAGATATACTTATTTCGACTATATTATTAAACGAGATATAAAAACGTAAATAAACTTTTTTATAAAAAAAGAGATGATCTGTTCTTGACTTAATATTTAAGTTATAAAAACAGCAGTTAATATTTAAATAAACTCAAGTAATTTGTATAATAAATCTTTATTCATTAATGTTTCTTTAATGATACGCAGTGTAATATATTTTCTTATTAAAAAATAATGTAAGGTATTTATTATAATATATAATATGTGATCTTTTTTTGTAAACTATTTATATATCAAAAAGCTGAATATTTTTCAATATGTAAGAAGACGGGCGGAGTCTCTAAGATCGCTCATAAATCTTTAATGGTTTTTTACAAATGAAAAGTCAAACCTCAAAAAAAATAATTACGGAAAAATTTTACCCAAAACATCAGATAGTCAAATTAAAGAAGTGTTTTTGTAAGAGATTCAATTATCTAAAAAACTTTTATTTTCTTTGACAAATAAAGAGAACGTTAAAAACTTTTGAGAATATTATTAAACAGGCAACTGTTTGTTTTTCAGATAGATTTCAACCAGGTACTAATCCCAAACAAATTAAATTAATTTAGTTAAAAAAAAGCAGTAAGCTATTTTTGACCAATAATTAAAATATAGAAATTTTTTAATTTTGAACCCATAAACACAAATAAAATCGGCAGTTTTTTATGAAAATTATAAGTTTCATGAATTACAGTATTTTGCTTATCAAAAGAATCGAAAAGTTTAAAACTTAACACATTTTTTCGTTCAAAAAAAACGATCTAAATTGTTTATTAATTTATCATAATTTATATACTTCTAAAAATTTTGATTTATTAGCAGGTTTTAATATAAAAATAAAAGCGAAGACTACAGCCTCATGATCATCTCAGTTATTCAATCTATGACATACGTGACTTCAGTAACAGATAATAATGTAACCGACGAAGCCAGATACACTCGGGCTTCTTCTTCAGATGATCATATAATGCCCACTGGTTTGAAAAATCTTCAATTTGATTTTAAAAGAAATTTAGAAAACAGATTTAATAAACTAAAGAAAGCTATCATTAAAATATCAAAAGAAGAATACTTGTTCAAAGAAAATCTCTCTCATGTCGTCACAAAATTAATTAGTGAACATCCATATTTTTCAAAATTTAAACTGGCAGATATTGCATTTAAACAAAATAATTCGAATGGGGAGTCTTTACCTTTACTCAATAAAAACAACTTGTTTACGAGACTGAGACTTTATCTAAAAAGAATATTTTTGAAGGACGATATTGTGGTTTTTTCTAATAGTGAGTATGATAAGTTTCAACGCGAAGTCAGAATGTTATTTTTCAGAGACTTTTTCTTTATATGTCATAATTTTTTTTCGAAAATAAGGTACATGATATCAGAAGTCACGAGTGTAGGAAAACCACTGCATTTGGCAAATATGAATAAACTTTTTAACGAAATAAGTGTCAATCAAGAAAAAGCTTCTGCAAATCGAAAATATAATGAAATATACTCTTTATGTAAAGACAGTAATGGCCGAGAATTAACACCACACTTGCTTGATTTAATAACGATATTTGAAACAAGCTTTTGTAGTTTGACGAAAATAGATACAGTTCAATTACGTGAGTGTTTATTCGAAGATGCCAAGTTCAATTTTGACACCAATCGTTGTTTTTTTTATAGGCGTCTTTATTACACTATTGCGTATTTTTTAAAATCTTACAATCTCAAAAAAACGAAACACAAACGCAAGTTTATTAAACAATTAAATAAACTACCTAAAAACCAGAGATATAGTATTAACGATACTAAGAAATTTAAAGAAGCTTATAAAATAATAAACTCTATATATAAAGAGTGTTTGATAATAAAAAAAATAGATTTGTCTCAATTCTATGCGGTTTGGGCTAAAGACCCGATATTTAAAACTTGTATAGAGAATATCAAAGCCTTAAGTAATTGTTGCTTTAAAGACGATAATAAACTACTTTCGCTATATTGTAAAAACGAGAATCACCAAGAAAAAATTAACTATATAATAGAAATATATTATAAAGACACGGAGTTTGATTTTTACAACGGAGAATCATTTTTCACTGAGGGTATTTCAAAACCTGCTTGTATGAGATTTAATTATTTCTTACGAAAAAAATCAACAAGCTAATCTTCGATATTCAAGGTTTTTAAGTAAACTCATTTGTAACATTTATTTTAAAGTTTTTTAAAACTGTTATGTTTCTTATCTTTGAGTGACAGCTATTGCTATCAGATACATATTATTAAAGAAGGGAATGTTTACTCTATCATTACAAACCTGATTTTTGTTCAGATGCTTTAAAACTTTATAACCACGATATTCTGTATACTATTAGCTACGTCAAATATGCTAATTTTTGCATTACAGAGAAAAAAATTAAAAAACCCTGTGTGTGTAAAATATAAAACGTCTATAAAACTAAAATAAACTGAAGTTTTCAGCGATTTGATTTTATTATGTTTTTATAAAAAAACCTTGGTCTTTTTCTCGCTGAAGATTAGAAATTGTGCGTTCGGTCAAAAACACACTTTTTTGTTTTCAATTAAACAATTCATCAGAAAGAACGATTGTGATACTTGCATAGTATACTGTATATAAGAGAATCAAGCAAAATAAAAATATAAATTACAGTGTTATACAAAAATATAAATTATCCTATATAAAAACGAATTATATAGTAGCTCAATATATAAATATAATACTTTAAAATAAAATAACATATAAAACAAAAGAGATTATATTATACACAAACATAAATATTACAAAACGACAAATATACGAGTGAAGTAAAAATTCTTTTATATTATTTTCTTGTATATTTTTTATTTGAACTATTATATAATTCAGGTTTTATATAATTTGTTTTATATTTTTGTTAAACTTTTAATAATATTTATTGAAAGGCATTTTTCAGTAAAAAACTAATGCTCCAAGTCATCTATTGCGCCCAGTGACGCTTTGAATATAAGAAAGTTTATTTTTTTATTTAATTGTTTTCTCATTTAATTCGAAATATTTAGTTCAATATATAATTAATAGTAAACAAATGCTACACAATTCTTTTTATTTTGTGATTAATTTATCAAAGCAATTCATATTTTATCACTAAAAATCGAATGAGCATTTAATACATTTTATCATTATTCTCATTCAATTTTTATTTTTTTAATTAAATTTCAATAAGGCCGGTGTTATTAGACAACTGACAAAATACTTTTTTAATAAATTGCTTAATGTTCTAGACGAAGGACTGTTGTGTTTTTTCACAAACGCGAAGCTTTGTCAATGCACAAAAAAAAATAAGTATTCAAAATAAAACACACTCTGGACGTAAAGTGAACTGCGATTCTGAGTAATACAGTTTTATAACGTTTTTTTAAAGTTTCTTAGGCAAAGTTAGCCGAAATAAAAAGGAAAAAGACAGTATTGATTATTTCAGCTCTAATATTGTTTCTTTTTTTTCAGAAAAAAAGTTATTGTTTAAATTTATATGTAAAAGCATAATATATTATAGGCCATCAGCGATTAATTACACCAAAGGGTGATCTGTTTGAACGCAGTTTTGATCGGGCCGTGACTGTTTATACTATATATAGGAATAATGTGTGCGACAACTTTTTTACTAACTTGAAGATTATTTCTGGCGCATATGATAACATTAGTTGTTAAATAAACAATTTGGCTAAATATCTTTCAGGCCGCAATTTTTTTTCTTTATCAAAAAGAGATATAATATTAAAAACAGAATTGTACAGAAAATTAGAAAATGTGGTTTTAATTTATTTTTATTTGTGTAAACATTTGATTTTAAGTAAAAAAACAATAGAGTGTCCCTGGAATATGTTTTTTTAAACGAGTAATTAAAAGCAACGAGGTAATTTTAAGCCGGGGAACTCATAAACGTGATTGTGTTAGTTTTTATGTAAAACACCTGTTTCCTCTTAGTATTTTACGTAACACTAAGGCTGGTTATAGAACATTTTTCAAAACACCGAGTACAATAAATAAAAACTTCATATTTACTTACAATATGTACATAAGCATTGAATATATCTTTTCTGTCAAGAAAAGCTCTTAATCTTTGTTTTACAGTCTAAAACGCTTTTTCACAATAAAGTATCTTGTTATCTCAAAAAACAAGACGTTTTTTTTCGAAAAACAAAACAAAGCGCCAAAAGACATGAAATAACAATAAGAAAATGCAAATGCATTTAAAAACAGAAAATAAAGCGACGTTGTGTTTTTAAAAAAAACAGAGACGAGTATAATCTTAAAATGTTGCGATAAAAAACATATGAAAAACTTTTCAGCATTTTCAATAATCTACGTGTCTTATTAAATATTTTTATAATAATTCTTTTATTTTTAATAAAAAAAAAGCGAGGTCTTAAACAACGTTTAATAATTACAACGAGTATTTATATTAAAAACAAAACCGCTTTATTTTATGACGATAAACATAATTTTTAATCAAAATAACAAAACACACGTCGTGATTTTAATCACTTGATTTTAATTGCCATTCAACACTGGGAATGTGACTTGCGACACATCTCGGATAATATATTTTATTATGACAGCTATTTGTTCTTGATGCGTTTGGTGAATGCTTTTAAATTTACTATAAAAAATGTATAAAAAATTACACAAAAAATGTGAAAATGACAACAAGTTCGGCGTTCAACAAGCATCAAAATTTTAAGTTTTTTTTTACAGATGGCGGAAAAAACAGCATATTTGTTGTGCAGATGAAGTGTTTCTATGTTGAAAGAGTACAAACTTGACTGTATTTATGACATGTGCTTGCGGGATATAGAAGTATTTATAAGCAGCAAATCGAAAAAAAAGCAACATAACTGAATATTGAATATAAAACTTGTAAAGTACAGAAAGTATTTGGAAAAGACAAATTAGCAAAGGGAACTGTATCTCTTGTAAGCTTTGTAATTAGCGTACAACACGGGTAATCACAGTACATAATTTGGTGATTGTGAGTTTGTCAAAAAGGATTTGCTCGATTTAGTTAAAGAAACTTCGAAAAACAACGAAAAAGCGCCTAAAAAAAGACAGTGTGTCTGTAAAAACAGAGGTTCGTCACATTGAACTATTTAGTGTAAACGCAGCACTACAACTGAGAAACCAAGATTTTTATTTTATCTGTTTTTCTTGTAATTATCTCAAAGCATTAACATAAATTTCACTACATAGCCGTTCAACCTCCTACGATATATTTAGAAAAATTTTATAATTACATAACAACTGCTATCATTGGGGATAATGAAAGCCTCTACTACCAAACAGATATTTTAAAATAAACATTATATGTTTTACATAAGATGCAATATTTTCTATGAAAGAAACTGGATAGTGTTACTACATACATTTTTCATAATTGACAGAAAAAAAAGATACTTTTTTGAACAGCCTAGTTGCCATATCGTAGAGTTTTTTTATCTCAAATAATATATCTTTTTCTCATTTTATAATAATCAGAATGAAGTTTTAAAAAGTGTTGTTGACATAAAAAGTTGTGAAACTTGTTAATAGCATCTGGTAATCTTTCTAATTTACAACTAGCTTATCACGCATCTAGGATACCGCGGCACATATCGCAGTAAGCATTGCAGTACGGATAAAAAGCGAAAAAAATCCTGCTTGGTAATTATCGACAAATCGAAAAAAAATATCATTAATTAACGAAGTTCTTAAACAAGAAAATCTGTCGTTTGAGAAAAAAATTGGTCATATTTTTGTCTCATATGATATTATAAGTGCAGCTTTGACTTACTGTTTAAATTAAAAAGAAGTTTATTTCACCCAATGTTTTAAATATTAGTATATTAATCTCCTTCAACAAACACTCCTAGATATAACTCAGAGAGTATCTCAAATAATTACAGCTCGTAAATAAAACGTTTTTTAAGATTTTTTTAACAGTTGTTACGCTATAATCTAGTTAACGATCAATAAAGGTCATCAGTAATGATATCATATTTTGATTGGTTTTTATCTAATTAACAAAAAAAAATCTGTATAATATTCTGTGACTAAGAAATATGAGATTGTTTATGTGTTTGATCGAAATATGTATGTGTATTAATAATGCGATAAAATCAGAAAACACATATGAAGAGTATAAATAAAGAGAATTATTGATTAAACATTTATTTCAGAATGAAAAACCGCTAAGAAACAACAGATACAAGCATGCAAACAGTCCCGACGAGAGAGTTGACGTATAGAAATATTTTAATAAAATAAAAGAATCGCAGAGATGTGTGTATAAAATGTGACAGAATAATAAAAACAGTAAGTGGAAGTACAAGGCGTCTTCGCACACATATTAAAACGCAGCACAAAATCAACAGTACAAAGACAGAAAATATTCGCATAACGAAAAAAATAACAACTATCGTATAAAAAACGTGTAGAATAATTTGTTATTTTTAAAAAAAATAAGACTGAGTGTAATCTCTAGGGTTATATCTAAAATAGTAGCTGTTGGTGATATTTGTTTTAAGACTTTTTGTATATCGTATAACCTACGCACGTTGTTTTATGAAACGGTTATAAAAGTCTTCTAAGGTGCGCTGAATACAATAAGTAGCAAAGTTTTTAATTTTTTCAATATAATAATAATCAAAATAAGAGCTAAGCTTCCTGTTTTGAGTCATCAAGACATAAACTCAATATAACGATCGACGAAAATTCTTCGGTCTAGACATCGAATATATATTAACTTTAATCTTCATAAAGTAAATAGATATTGAAATCTATTATTGTACAGAAAATCTAGTTTACTACTAGTGTCAATACAAAAAGATGCTTAGCTAAACGATCAAACGAATATGATATTAAACAGACAGATATTACTGCATTAACACAGATGTGGCTTCTGTTATTAAAAAAGTCGGTGGATTTATTTTGCTAAGGTATCAATTATGTTTGACATCTTTATACAACTTATCCGCCGTAAAAATAACAATAAAATCACAAAAGATAACGAATATAAGTAAATATATTTACTTGAGAGTAACTCAAGGATAAAATAGATGATAACAAACATGCTTTGAAATAGTTAGTGAACAAAAAAAGATTGTTGTTTTTGAAAATTTTGACTTAACTTCGCCTATAAGTTATAAGTAATGTTCGGTCCATTGTTGACGTATATAGAAGATCTTTTGAGAAATAATAATTTTCAGAACATTTAAAAGATAAAAAATGTAGAAAACTTACATTGTTTATATGTTGTAAAATTCGATGTAATTCGTTTCTGAACATGCTTGATAGTTTTTTTTACTTAGGAAAGCAACTTTAAAAAACCTATTTGATATAATTTCAAAAAACATTTGTATCAGCGAGTTCGATAGAGTGAACGTTATGATATCGTATTATTGCTGATAAAAGTGACTGTATATTGTTTGTGCGGGGCAGGGTATAAATGAGATTATATACTGCTGATATAACGATAAGATTTATTCTTGATAGAATTTATAAAAGTGGGTCTGTTTTTACAGGAGTATTGTTAGAAAAATTAACTTTTCTATACTAGCGAGATAATCGGTTGTTCTTATATATTT
>SBJP01000660.1:0-11953 GCA_014805705.1 Cucumispora dikerogammari
AATATTTAATATAAAACTTAAAATATAAACTAAAAAATTTTATTAACATTTCAGGATTACGATAACGTGTTTAAAAAAAAAGCTATGAGCTCTAGTGGGTAATAAATTTATTAAATAAAAAATCGTTGAAAAATTTAACATGAGAAATTAGAAACAATGAAATGTCGTGTTTAGAATCGAATATTATTATTTTCTCGAAGAACTAAAAAAAACATAGAGAATATGTTTTTGTTGAATTTGTTTAATGTCAGAGCGAATCCGAAAAAAACAAGTTATTATTTTTTTTCTATACTTAAAAAATAGATAATTTTTAAAGACAATATTTGAACAATTGTTGAAACATTTAAACCAGTACCCACTCACTTTTATCAATTAGATATTGTTTATAAAGAGATATTAGGTAAATATTTTTTTATACTCCACTTGAGTCGGACATGAAAAAAAAATTATACAGATGTATTTGAAAAATTGAGAAATTTAATCAATTATTTCCTAGAAAATACAGTTATAAAAACCAAGCGGGCACTGTATAATATTATAAAGCGTGTTTTTAATTAAGCTTTCTTTATTGAGTGTAATTTTTATTTTTGGAAAAGATTTTGGAGAATAATTTAAAAAAACGCATTACACTTGATTGCAAGAAAGGAAAGTAAACAAGCAAAATTTTCAAGCGAACTTTTGTTTGTCATTTTTGCGTGTTTGTAAATAAAAGTCGCGTTTGAAAAAACCAAGTGTATTGAAAAGCAAGCGAATCTTCTCAATATAATCTATTTTTCGAAACAGTTTATAGGGAGGCAAATCAACGCTACGCTAGAATATCGTCTTCCTAAGTACGAGGTGGTGTTTTAATCTTGCTTTGATAAAATAATAAAAACTTTGTAAGAATGTCAAATGTATTTGAAGCATTTCATAAAAATATTATTCACAATGCCGCGGTAGTTCACATATGAATCTCGAATGTTTTTTTTGATCTTCTCTGTAATGTTTAGATATATACGAGAGTTTAGCTATTAAAAACAGCAGCATGAAAAATTCTACTTTAACAGCTGTAAATTTTGAAATCCGATATATGTTAAGTCAACTCCAAGAAATTTTGAAAAATAGAGTCGAATCTTATCTTTCTCTTTTCGTATATGTCGTGTAATTCTTATTATCCTAATAAATTTATTTGACTCTAACGTTTTATTTTTGGGTTTTTGAGTATCACTTATAAGATGTCACATTACAATTCTATTCAAACTAAACAAAGAAAATGATGTCTTATTAATATATAGAATATTTAGGACGAGCGTATTGTGCAGCTTTTTAATAGATATTGTGTCGAATAGCGCTAAGTCTCTTTCAATTTTTTATATTTTAGAAACATTTTTTATTCGAGATTAAACGAATATTTAGGTGCCTAATAACTCGTCTAAAAATAAAAAAACTTGTGTTAAAATAAAAAAAATTTTTCACGTCTCTAGACGTTTTTCTTCATACTGGAGTTTAATAAAAAGTATTTGAACTTAGAGAATAGAAAATAAAAATAAAAAAACCAAAGTTATATACAAAACAAAAATTTTTATTTTTTAGTGTGTATTCTTTATATTTTTGATTGCGTGTCATTTATATCAAAAATAAGATGTAGGCGTTTTCTAAAAACATATTTTACTTAAAGGATAAGCGCTTGCTTAAACAATTAGTATATAATATTTATTGGAGAAAACAGAAAGTTCCAAAAAAAAGTTGAAAAAAAAAAGAAAGACTGTTAAAAAAAAAACCAAAAAATACGCAAAAAAAGCACCTTAAATCAAAAAATACGCAAAAAAAAAAAAATTAAAATCGAAAATACACAAAAGTTACTAAAAAATGTCGTTTTGTAATGTTTTAGCAAGTGATTATCTAGCCTGCATGTGTGGGGTCTGACTTTTATTTTACTTTTTCTATGTTTTTTGTTTTTGTATTTTAATTGATTTTTTGTTTAATTTTGGTCAAAAAGTTTTTTTTAATAGTTTCTCATTTAACTTTTTTTGTTGATAGTTTTTAGATTAAATTTTGTTTGTTGTTTTTAATTTAGTTTTTTTTTGTAGTTTTCGAATTAAATTATTATTTGAGTAGTTTTTTATTTAATTTATTTTTCGAAAGTTTCAAATTAAGTTGTTACTTAGACAGTTTTTGATTGATTGTGTTTTTTTTTGACTTTTTTTAACAGCTGTCATTTTTTTTATATGCCAATTTTTAATTTTCCATGCTTGAATATAGAAAACGAGTCTTTATATTAGAGACTGATAAATATCTTTTATATATTTTCTTAAGTCTTAAAAAACAAACTCAAAATAAACTTAACTTAATTAAGAAAATTTTTTTACAATCGATTGTATGTTTTTTTGTTTCAATCTTTATACAAACCAACATTAGGTCTTTATAAAATTTGAATATAACCCCTTTAAGATCACAGTTCATTTATATATTAAAATCAAAAAAGTGTTAGTTTTTAAATTTCAGCATATGTATAAAAAAAAAAGACTGGCTGTCTTTAAAGCAGCAAATATCTTTTAATCTTTTTTATAAATCATAAAAAATTGCAAGTTATCTCTATTTGCAATTGAATTATATGATTATTTTTTTTACAGGAAGAGTTAATTTTTTTTACAGCTCCTGTATTGAACTTGTCACTTCAAATTACAAACATAAGATTACACAGCTGCTCTATTATTCTGAATGTTTACCCTGTCGGTTATAATTTTAAGAAAAACAACAAAAAACCAGAAAGCCCACTAGCGAACGAATGTAATAAAAAAAACAAACAGCTTAATAAAAAGCAAAGACCAATAAATAGCGCTTTTCTCTAAATGACGTAATGCAGGGGTTATAAAAAGCAAACTTGTTTATTAAAGTTTATTTAAAGAAAGATTTTGTTAGTTTTTACTTAATTTATTTTTAAAAAAATAAATTATAGTGTGAAAGAACTGTGGTTTGAAGAAATTTTTATAGCGCGAGACATAAAGTAGCAAAAAAAAAGTTAACCAGACAATGCGCTTATTTATAACAAGACGAGTCGTCTAAAACTCGCGTACAGTAATTTTTCAAAAGAAGAGATTTAAAGCAACGAAGTTTGTTCTTTCAACTTTTTCAAAATTTAACGTTTTTTTTTCGAAACCTAAACTAGTAATTGCATTATAAAAACCGAGAGACAATCAAAGGCTTTATGACTCCTCAAGATAATAATGTTTTAAAAGATAGATTTAAAAAGCTGATAAAACAACTTACTATTATTGTTCCAAAAAAACAAACTCAGTGCACTGCATACCAGATAGTATTAAATTCATATTAGTCATTTGAGAGTTTGTATTTCGAGTTATACATCTATGGCTCTTCCTGGGTTCTTCTTATTACTTTAATTTTTTCTGTCAATTTTTTTCAAACATGAGAATCAAAAGTGTCAAAAACATACACATAGTCTCGGTTTAGCACCGTAACCGGAGCTTTTGCGTTTTAAAACACGATTGTTTTTTTTGTAAACTAGACAAAGTTCAACACGAAACTCGAACGATACCGGCTCAAATTAATTGTTTATAAGTATAAAATTCCGCTAAATCTAAAAAACCAGTGGTTCAAAAAACTGTTAAAACGAATCAAATTAATAAACTCTTCTTTGCTTTGGTCTGTTTTTTAAAAAAAAAATAGAAAAAACAAAGTTGCTGTTAAGTTTTCGGAATTATTATTAACTAATAAATCTGTTTTCATATAAATTTTTAATTTTTAAGAAAGCTTTATACTTCGCTCCAGACTCTTTTTCAATGAACTTTTTTTATTTTAAAAAAACAAATTTTGCTATAAAACCTAGTTTTTTTTTGGGTCTGTAATTACTTACTTGCATATACATGCAATTCGCCGAAAAAACACAGAAAACAGCTCGATCTATATGATAAAGTATAAATAAACATTTTTTATAAAATTTTTTGTTTTCATACGAAAAGCAATTATTTATTAAATAACAAAGTTTTTTTTTGCAAGGATCTTTTACACCAATCATCATAAAAAGATACTTCATAATATTCATGGAATATAAAAAATATTGGCGTAGCAGAAATTTCATTATCAAAATAAAAATCATGATTTATCGCCGAAACTCAAAAATATATACAAATTTGTCTTAATACGATTTTCCCGACACTGAAACAAGAAGTGGAAATATTTTTTCGGAGAATGTCTTCGTAGAACAAAAAGTTAGAGAAGACTGGAAGCTTTATCTTAGGAGATTAATTATAAATATATCTTTGGAAAACTTGTAAATATGAAAAAAAGAATTACAATATCGTCTTTTTTTTTGATATCAATATAACAATACTCCGATGCTCACAAAAATATCGATAATCTGTTTTTTTAAAAAAAAACAAAATAGTTAAAAAATAGATAAGACAAGACGAATTGTTTTATAAAAAACATGAAAGAATACTTAATATAAATAATAAATATATTGAATCTAAGAGACACGAAATATTTTTGTTTACTTTCTATTTCGGCAGAGAGAATCAACTTATTGATTATGCTTCTTCGCTTTTTAAAAGCTTCGCTGCTTGTTTAAAGACCTGCTTATTTAAGCTTTTTATAATCACAAGCTTTTTTGAAAAAAGGTATCTTATTAATATTTTAAATAATATTTTTTATTTTTTTTCTTGTATATATTTTCTTTTCACAAACAAAATATATACAAACATTTTTAATATCAAAACTAACTTAAAATTAATAATTTTTTTTTATAATAAAAAAATACTTAAAAGTTACGATACTATTAAGTTTTTAATCACATAAACGACTTCTTACTTTCGTTGCAGACACACCACATACTGAAAAACAGCGCTAATTCACTGTTGGAGCCGATGTAATTAAATATATCGCTGAAAATGGCATATTAATACTTGCTGCAGGTGCCCCTATTATTCGAACACTTTTAGATAATTTATCAAATCATTACAATTATTCAAACAAATAAAATCAATTATTTTACCTTCAAATCCATCTATATCAATTCGGCCAAAGATGCTGGTACCTCACTTGGCGACTTTTTTTCGTAGCCGATTGTGTTTTCTGACGCTATAATTGTTTCATATGTTTTCATGTGCGTTTTTTTAAGTTGTCAAAAATATGTAAATTCTTTAAATCGAGATCTTTACCGATATAAAAAACTATTATATTCTTATGTATTTGATAAAAATATCATCATATCCAACAAATTATTTTTCTTCTGCTGATTATACTTTTCTCTAATAAATGAAAAGATACCGAGTTGTTTGACCGGTTATCTATCTAAAAATTGAAAAAAAGACTTGATAAATATATCAAAATCGTAAATAGAACAACTTTTATTACTCAATTTTTAAATTACTTTTTTAACATTTTTTATTAATTGATTTTGAAATTTTCTAGTCGTACTTTATGATTTGAAACTAAATTTTTCTGTTCATCAAGACTTATAAGAGTAATTTAATTTGTTCGCGAAGTTTTATAAATCCAGATATTATATTAAATAAAGACACCCAGCTTGTATTTACGTCTAAAATCACTTCATTCTTCTTCAAACCAGATTTCAAAATATTTTTCTTATAGTGAGTCATTTTTTAACAAAAAATTTCTGAATTTTCGAACTATGTATCGAATTTTATCTATGTTCGTTTTTATTTCTAAAAATCCAATAACCTGCCAAACTGATTTAAATATTAATTGGGGTATTTTGTTTTGGATTTTATTCAAATTTTCTGATAAAAAATTAGAGTTTATGTCTTCTTAGCCCACAATTTGTTTGTGTTTAATATACAGGCTTGCTCTATATAAAACATCGATTATAGTAAGTTTTAACCCGTGGTTGACGCACAACTGATGCACATTTTTCAATATTTTACATAATTTAATCATAACTTAACATCCGCCAGCAGTGAGACTAACAAAATCGTCTATACACAAAAAAGAAACTTTTTTTTTCGATAATTAATTTATATATTTTATCGAAAATACATTTTGTCTTAATTCTAATAATTACTAGAATAAATATATTGTTATTATATGTAGATTTATATTAAAATGCAGGGTTTGCAAAGACTGGTCTGTTCATCCATTGTCATTGAAAATTTTCCTCTGTCATTCTTGAACTCCATTATTTATATTTTTGCGTTTTAAAATTGCAGTTTTATAAAATTTTTAAGTTTTATTTGGAATTATAGTTGTTGGTTTCGTCATCGCATAACCGTAAAATTACAAATATCGTAAACTAAACTCACTTAATAAAATTTATGATATCGCGAGTGTTTCAGCGTTCGATAATATAGATAATAACACGTTTATCATTAACTTTGTAAACATATGCAGTGTTAATTGATCTTTTTAAGTTGTTTGTTTAACCCGTGGTCGTTTTTGGTTCAAATTTTTTGTTTTACATCTTTATTTTTTTTTGCATACGTTTAATCATATCGGTGATATTTTCTCTATTTATTCTAGCTGTTTTTGCGCACAAGACATTTCGCTTCATCTTGTGCTGTTTTTTTTAAAGCAATTTTGGAATCCTGTTTTTTTATGAAATTAATAATAGCAGAAAAAATATTAAAAATACCTTGAGTAAAATAAAAATATCAAACAAAATATCGAAAACCTTTGTTCATAAAAATGATCAATATTTCGATATCGACAGCATCAGTAACACCTCTATATGGGATATAATTGTGCGTTCTATAATTATTATTAATTGTTTTATTAAAATGAGAAATAATAGAATGTTATTAAATAAATTATAAAAGAATATTTTTTTTACACACAGAGTTTTTTTTTTGATATTCCAAAACGTTTATATTATATATTCCCGTTGCCGTATATATAAAACTTTGGGCCTACAACAGCAAAAAAAAAACAAGGTTTTTTAATAATAAGAAATTTATATAAATGAATATTAAAATGTTTTGAAAAATGAGCTTATTTTATTTAAATAATGCACTCTCAAGCCTGTGTAAAAAAATGACTATCTCGTCTCTTCTTTTTGTAACTACTCCGGGTTCTTGAAAGACCGAATTTACCTTAATAATAACATCAAAAGTTGTTATTGAATCGTTTATCTCTAGATTTGTGAGTTCGAAGTCTGATTTAAACTTTGTTTTACTTTCCGAAAGATATTTTTTTATTCTAGATTTATATTCTGATACGTTTTTTAATGTATTTGTTGGGATTTGTCTTCGAATTTTAAAAATTTTATACTCCACGTTTTTGAAACTCTTAATATCTCTTTTTCTCAATGAATCATTTGGAAGTGTCAACACCTCACCATGGCGATCCACATCTGTATATAATATGCCTATGTTTTTTACCGTATAAGTTGTCTTGTTTATTTCTATATCATCGTTTATATCATAAGGATGCACTATAAAAATGTATATAATTGAATTTATTGTTTCAATTATTAGCGGGGATATTATATACAGTGAACTTATAATTATTAAGCAATATATTTCGAATACCCTGGAAAATGCTGGGGCAGAACTTAATAAAAATAATATTAGTATTATTAACCATATAAATGTTATAATTAATGTTCCAAGCTTGTTCAAACCTTTGGATTTTTCTTCTAACGTTTTTCTGAGTGTAGTCCGTTCTTCGAAAATATTTTCATAAACCTCAACAAATTCCTCTTGATCGATTTCTCCATTTTGATTTATGTCAAAAAGAACAAAAAGAGAATTACCTTCCTGCTCCCCGAAGATTAATATAAAATCTTCTACGGATATAGTTTGCTTTTGTTGCTTAGTTAAGCATGAGAATACGTGTCTTGCCCAGGTTGAAATATCGGTAGGTGTACTCTGCCTTGTATATTTATTTAAATAGTGCATAGAATCTGTCAATCTGTCATTTTCCAAAATCCTTCTTTCAAGGAATTTATAATGAATTCTATAATTCAGATACTCGAGTATCACTTTTCTTATTGTAATTAATAAAACACACGGATATAAAAAGTAACATGCACTAGTTAGACCGTTGTAAATCGCATCACATATTTGATTTCTTATTGGCGGCAGTTTGTAAAGAAGATCTGTTAACGAATCAAAAGATGCATAAGTTTCTAAAATAGTAAAATAACAGATTGAAAAAACAATACAGGCAGATATTAACTCTCTATTTGCTTTTAATAAGCGATACTGGACTTTAAACGATGATGTTTTTGATAATACAAACGCAAGTGTCGTAAAGATTAAATAGAAAAAAAGATAACGCTTTGCAACATCCAATAGAACCAACAATATTCTTAAAATTACACCCAGTTTTCGTAAAGAACGAATAATAAAATCAAAAGATAATGTGGCTATAAAAATCACACTGTGGGATAAAATACATCTTTGTAAATTGTCATTAGAATCATAAAATATGTTTGTGTTCTTAAGAAAATTCATGTCGACGATTGAACTTATATTCTTTTTTGTTTTTAATATACTTGAGTGTTTTTCCAAAAGTCCGGGTTTCTGATCTATATCCATGGGGGATTAAATTTTTTTTTAAAAATATGTTTTGTGAAAATTTATTAAAACCCCTTTTAGAAGTGTAAAACTTAAGGGGATA
Source organism: Cucumispora dikerogammari (assembly GCA_014805705.1). Classification (NCBI taxonomy): domain Eukaryota; kingdom Fungi; phylum Microsporidia; genus Cucumispora; species Cucumispora dikerogammari. The sequence goes on from SBJP01000660.1 coordinate 8,575, forward strand.
GAATGACATGTTCAAGTAATACACTTCTGTAGCGTGGTTGTTTATTCATGTCTGTTTATTTGTTTGCTTTTATGTTTTACAGAATATTTTTTCCGTTATATTTTTTTTAAACATTTTTATCTATTTTTTTTAAACATTTTTATCTATTTTTTTTAAACATTTTTATCTATTTTTTTTAAACATTTTTTTCAGAATAAAATAATAGTTAAACAATTTGAAAACATATTAAGAAAACAATGCACTATTTGCTCATTAAAACAAACGTTTTTAATTTAAATCAAATAAATAGCGAGTCTCGCCAACATCCTTCTTAAATAACGAAAGGGAAGGGGAGGATAAAAAATAAATTTGCTTAAAAAGTCTTTTTTTTATCGCAAGGAATCTTTTTTTCAAAATTTTTTCTAAGAGTTTTAATTCAATGGTTTTTGTCAGGAAAGCGAAATTACATAAACAACATAAGTTCAATTAATAGTGTGGCACCTATTGTTATTTAATGAAACTGGTTCAGTATATTTTTTAACTTTTTTTTTTGCATAAATGTTGCTAAACAAAAACAACCTGCTACTTATACATTCTGCAGTATACTTTAATTAACAAAATATACATTATAATTGAACTAAACAAAAATATTTATGCAGAATTTAAGCCATTATAGAGTAAAATTACAGGTTTATACACTTAAGGAGCGTAACTCATATTGCTCATTTTGTGTTCAAAAAAAATAATAAAGAAATTAATAAAAAAGACATCAATTGAAAAAAACACTAAACACCCAAGATATGATTTTTGTAGTTTTAGTTGCAACAGTGTTATAAACAGAAAGAATTTATGTAAACAAAAGCTATAAAATGATGTTTTTGATTATTTTTATTTAGGTATTTTTTGACTATTTAAATTATATTTGAATATTACTCAATTAAATTAAATGAACGAAAGAGAATATATAAGTATGTCATTATTTGATCTTACATTATTTAAGGTAAAATTATTTTTTGAGCAAAATTTATTAAAGAGCTTCGCGTGAAATCCGGCTCTATTACAGATCGGTTTTTATATTATGTCTGTTTTCGATATTCAAAGAATAGGTTGGTTTCTACGGCAATTGCCGTAAAAATCGGACTTGTATTAGAAATTAAAATTTTCAACTATAATAGTGTAAAGTTTATATATTGTTTTGTTTTTTACAGTAATTTTTTATAATAAAATATTATTAAAAAAATTTTTTAAAACGCCATATATATGTATAAGGGCTTTTTTTCTAATAGCGCTTCTTGATCAATATCATAATCCTTGCAATCAATATCATAATCCTTGCAATCAATATCACAATCCTTGCAATCAATATCACAACTTCCGAATCATTATCATAATCCTTGCAATCAATATCATAATTCTTGCAATCAAAAACATAATTCTTGCAATCAATATCATAATTTATTAATTAATATCATAAACGTTTCAATCAATATCATAAACATTACAATCAATATCATAAACATTACAATCAACTTTGTAAAACTTAGAATGTTTTGAAAAAAGATAGAAAAACTTTTAAATGGTCTACACACAATCGACCCTATTAGTTTCTATAGACAGGATGTTTTAAGCTGGTTAATAAGTGATGATTATATTCTCAAGTCGGAAAATTTTAACTTGAAAACTCTAATTCAAAAAATTAAAGATTATGTCTCAACTTAAAAGCTTTAACTTAAAAAAAAAACGAGAGAATACGAAGCTTAAAACTCGAACATCATAAGTCTACTTTTTGAGCCGAATTTTCCGAGTTATGTGCTTAGAGTTTGATCTTTAAGTTTCAGGCTTTCAAGTACGCGTTTACAGGTTTGCGATTTATCGATTGTTTTTTTAGATTCGTGTTTTCAGTTTCGAATTTCAATATTTGAGAACTTCATCAGCGTCGATAGAAATTGCTTTTAGGTGTTTGTCGTATTTGAAATATGATTACTTATGCTTAGTTTATTAAAAATATTATCATTTTTTTAATTGTTCTGAAATTTATGAAGTTGTTGCAATTGTTATGATATTGATTGCAAGTAGTATGATAATAACAAGAAAAATATGATATTGCCTGTAAGAATTATGATATAGGGCCTTGTAAATTATGATATTAATCGAAAAACCTATATTTTTTTTTGTCTGGAAGATTGTTTTTTTATGAAGTTTAAATATTTTTTTATCTCATAAGAAAAGTTTTGAAATAATCATAGATTAGTTTATGAAAGTACGAAATCACGGGCTTTGTAAAAAGGTTTTGCAAAAAATATAGTTTTTTTGGGATTGCATTTTGTAGCTCTTAACTCATAAAAAAACAGAAAAAAGATAAACCTATTTTGTTAAACAAACTTTAGTATGTGAGTTTGAACCGTATGTCAGATTGTCCTTAGGATATTGAATAAGAATTGTGTTTTTTGAATAAAAATATTTAAGTACTTTTATATGCTAATTTGCTCTTAACCTTTAAAGTTGAAAATGTGCGGTTTAAGACCATTTTGTAAACACAAATGATCTTAAACAGCACATTAAATAAAAACAAAATGGTCTTAAACAGCACATTTCTGTAAACACAAATGGTTTTAAACATCACATTTTTGTAAACACGAACTATCTCAAACAACACATTTTGTAAACACAAATGATCTTAAACAGCACATTTTTGTAAACACTAATGGTCTCAAACAACACATTTTGTAAAACCAATATTTACGTCAACTGCCTCTCGAATACAGCTAAACACATCATCTCAAAAAACACGGACATTGAAATCCAAACACATAAAACTGATACTTTAGATCAGCAGAAGTTGTCGAGTTTGAAAAATCGAATCTGAAAAACCGAACCTAAAAAACCGAACCTAAAAAACCGAACCTAAAAAACCGAACCTAAAAAACCGAACCTAAAAAACCGAACCTAAAAAACTGAACCTGAAAAATCGAACCTGAAAAATCGAACCCGAAAACCCGAACTTGAAAACCCGAACTTGAAAACCCGAACCCGAAACCCCGAACTTGAAAAACCGAATCTAAAAAATTAAACCCGAAACCCCGAACCTAAAAAACTGAACCTGAAAAATCGAACCTGAAAAATCGAACCCGAAAACCCGAACTTGAAAAACCCGAACTTGAAAAACCGAATCTAAAAAATTAAACCCGAAACCCCGAACCTAAAAACCCGACTTGAAAAATCGAACCTGAAAAATCGAACTTGAAAAACCGAATCTAAAAAATTAAACCCGAAACCCCGAACCTAAAAACCCGACTTGAAAAATCGAACCTGAAAAATCGAACTTGAAAAACCGAATCTAATTGCACGATTCTGAAAAGTCGAATTTGAAAAATCGAACCTGAAAAATCGAACCTGAAAA
>SBJP01000661.1:0-12002 GCA_014805705.1 Cucumispora dikerogammari
AAGTTTCGAAATAGATTTTTTTATATAATAAACATGTTTTTTTCTGTTCTAATTATCTTATTTCGTATTTTAACAAGAGCGTTTTTCAATAATAACTGAAAACAAAAAAATTTTTTTAGAAAAAACGAAATACAATTTCACGTATTGAATTTTTACGAAACATAACAATGTGGCTACTTTCTAATTTCGCAAATAATATTTTATCAAAAAAAAACAACAACCATCAGCTATTAAAATGTACTAACTATAAGTATATATATTAAAGCATGACGATTTTATATATACGCTTATAATCGTAACAATTGAAAATAACTTTAATTTGAAAAAATTAAAAATTTATGAAAAAAATTAAAGACTATAAATCAGTAACAAAAAAAAAAGTATTATTTAAAAATTCTTAAAAAATATATTTTTTAAGTCGCAAACTGTATAAGCATTTTATAATAAGATTTATGTAAGAGAGTTGTTATGGCTATCGATATAAATTGATTTTTTGGAAAGGGGAGTGGGGGGCTTGTATAAATTGAATCTAAATTTAAAAGAATACACCAAGAAAAATTGCTAAAAGACGTTAACGTTTGATTTAAGAGCGAAAAATTTTTTTGCTGGATTAAAAAAATTTGACTTAGTTGACAAAGAGTTCGATACTTGTTTACTTTTTTTTTCACTTAAAGTTAATTAACTAAAAAATACATGAAGTCAATTAAGCAAAATATGTACTTCATCTTGATTAAATTAAAACGTTTTTAAAGTTAAAAAGCAAGGTGAAGCGAAATAATAGCGTTTCTTTGTTATCGAGAATCAAACAATCGTTGGGTTGGCTTATTTTAAAGTTTAACTAAAAAGTAAATGCGAGCTGTTTAAGAAAAGAAATGAAATTTTCAAATAAAATTTTTATAATTATATTTGATATTGTTGTTTTAATTGACTATAAAGTCAAAAAAAGATTTCCTGTAATTTTGGCTGCCCATAATTCTATACATGTGACTCAAAAGTGTGCTTCTAGCGATCACCTACCTTTGTTTATGTTTATGTTTTATTTCTTGTCACATGTTTGCTACAATATTTACAGTAGCGTAAAACAAAGACTATACAAAATGTAGAGAATGGTTAACAGTGAGCTGAGTAAAAACCTTGTTTTCTAAAGTAGCGTACGCTGCCTAAAAATCGCTTATAACGATTTTCCTTATCCATATGTTATGTTGGTATGTATATAGTTGTAAAGAGTTATACGAAGTAATTTAGAACTACGTTAACAAAACTGGCTTTTTATTCAAAATGATAACTCCGAACATAATGTTTGTCTGATAGCTCTTCCGACGTTGAATTTGCACCGGAATAATAAAATATCCTCTATTTAAGCGTTTTTTTAACCCTCCCTCTTTTCTGAAAAACTGATGTCTGATACAGTGTTCAAATAACACTTTCCGACCAATTTTTTTATTTTAAAACTGAGACTAAAAAACTAAGACCCAATTTATACTTCAATTCATTTTGTCCTTAGTCGTCTCCAACGAAAATATACATCAAGGTTAAAAGCAACAAATATTTAAACGAGAAATTTTTGATAAAGTTCATTTTCTGTCTGAAATTTTTTTCTGACAATTCTGTTTGTTGTATCTAAATAACAACCTTTGTTTTTACTTGACACTCCAAATCTTAAAATTATACTTACCCCATACAAGTCTATATATACGTGTAAACAAATATAAATTCGTAAAAAAAGCGATAGAGATTCTTTTCGTAATTACAATATAAATGAAAAAATGTATGTAATCGTGATCGAGACTATGCTATTTTTATTACAAATCAACAACTTGAACGAAAAAACTAAAGTTGATTCAATTACTAATTGAGAAAATTAAAAAAAAATTTATTGGTTATACAAATTATATATTATCAAACTTATTTAATTTCAAGGGCGCTTTCTATTTAATCAATATTAAACACATATTTTACTTAAATAACTTTAAGAAAGTTTTTTTAATTAACTTTAAGTGAAGATAATAAACAAGTTTCAAAATGCTTTTTAAGCAAGTGTTTTTGTATTTTTTTTGTTGAAACTTTTTGTTTTTATGCAGTTTTGCGTATTGTAGTAGGTATATGATCAATAAACCCGTGTTGTTTCGACAAGTTGTTATTTTATTTGTTTTTTTTACTGTGTCGATGTGTTTTTTCGTGTGTTTTGTAAAACTTTAAGCTATAAACAACACACAAAGGCGTTTATGATCAATTTATTTAAAGAAGTCAAAATGTTTAGTTTATGATATGAAATACGTTTTAAAAAGAAAAGAAACTTTTTTACTTTTTTATGACAACATATAAACAACAGAAAACATAAAACGATCATGATCTGCTCATTTGTGTTCGAAAACAACAAATAGTACTAAGGTTTTCTTTAGAGTCTTTTTTTCTTTTTACGATCGCAAGGCTTTATTTTTGTTGGTAGAAAGATCAAAAATATATAACTTCGCTTTAAACAAAATATATGAAAAGAAAACCAAAAACACACCACGTTTAAGAGCTGAGCGGTTTTGTGTTTTACATTTTTGTTATGACACTAAACATAGAACAAAATGAAAAACAATAAATATACTCGCTCTTAACTGAATCAAACATTTTTTTTAAAAAACAAACACGCCAAACTATTTTTGTAAAGCTTTTACCGCAAAAAGTTTAATAATCTCCCCTAAAGTCAAAAAATAGAAAATTGTTTGAAAGTTGATAACTAGAGCTCTGAATGAACGAAACAAACACTGTTTTTAAATGACAATGCTTTTACACCAGAAACCAATTTACGACGATTTATAATATAAATACATACCATTGTATATATACTAAATTTATTATAATTTTGTTTAAAGAAATTCCCTAAAAGCGAAATATTACTACATTTTTTTCAAAAGTTTCTGATACTATTTTGACATTATTTTGACATAATTTTTATTATAAAGTTGTTTTTAACGTCAAGATAACTAAGTAAAAAAACATGGTTTTTTAAAAACAGGTTTATTTCAGCAGAGACGACATCAACTAAAATTTTTTACTAAAAAAACCGTAATAATAGTACAATTTATACAACAGTAGAAAACAAATACAGTAGTACTGAAGAGTTAATCTTACGTAAAATATCAGATTGTGTCGACATTTATGGGTCTCCTTATCGAGAAAAATTTGTTTCAAAATCTGAAATCGCATTCTGTTACTTTATTACTTATGTCATTTTATCAATGTATCAAACATGTGTGTTTATAGTATATTTTTCTAGCAGGAAAAACCCAAATGATAAAAGCGCTCGCGTCAAACTAATATATAAAGTATAGACATCTAACGCGAATATCTCTTTAAACTCTGCTTACATGGTGTCTTTTTTTTTGTATATGAAAATAGTTCTTTTATTATACATCTAATATATTCGTCATTGGTTTTTAATATTTTTTAGAATTGTTTATTAGACTTTAACGCTGATTGAAGTTTTAAATCTGCGATTTTGTTTATTTTTGAAAATCGAATTGACTTTTTCTTTTTGTTAGTTTTTTATACTTAAAAAATTCGACAAATATTTTGATAAATACTTAATATCATCCCCAGTTTAAATAAAAAATTCTTATTTTGCTAATAGAATATTATGAAAAGATTTTAAAGTGTTATGATAGAGCTGTTTTATATCAATAGTCGCCGTTTTCTCTTTATATAGAACACATGTTTTTATTATTATATGAAAACAAACTTCAACTATCACATTACTTTATTTATATTTTAGAGTTAAGATACCATTTACTAAAATTAACTCATTTTCGGTTTTCTCTTTATAAAACTCTACCCTCTGAGCTGGGAAAATAAATTTGTCTATCTCTGAATCTTAACAAAAATTTATTTTTAAGAGAGCAGTTATAATGTGTCGTATCGCGCATATATGTCTATTATTTTAATGTACTTGCTTTGAGATATAATAACAAACTAAAAACAGCCATGTTTTATTTTTCTTGCTTGTGTTTTTGAACCCTCGCAAATAATTTATCTAGCAACGCAAAAGCACGTTTCACTTGTTGCTAATACGTAGAGAAAAATCTCAATATGATTAGTTCGAACAGCGACATATCTTCATTATTATTTTATTTGTTCAAATCGTTAAAACAAGCTGTTTTTAACACTTATATGGGTATTGAAAACTGTGCATTTATATCACACTTAAATAAAAAGATGAGAAGTGATTTAACAGCTCTACTTATCACTAAATAAGGTCGTTTTTCTATTTGTTTTTGTTTAGAGAGATCAAGTATTCAATAGGGTTGCGGCGGTTTAATTTTTTTAATATTTAAGATATTTTATTTGAATCACGCCAGCTTAAACTATGATGATTAAAATTATTACGGCTAGTTTTATCGTATCTAACTAATTTATATTACTCAGAATGATACTTGTCTGCTCTTCTGAGAAGAATTTTGTTTTTTAACTGTTGGTCTCTAAAACAGTATTTCGGTTTCTTTCACAAGATATTTTCAACATACAAGCTTTGTTTTTAAATTTATACTTGATTGGGTTTTTTATTTATTTAAGTAGTAGCTAATAGTTAGTTAATGAACGTCGTCTTTTTAAAAAAAATTTTGAGGAGATTGCTACTCAATTGTTTAAAGATTTGAGTAATCGATATTTATTTATATTAATATCTTTTAAAACGTTCTACAGAATAATGTTTTCATTTTATTGTTCAACCAAATTTAAAGATATCTTTTCTTGCAAGTATTGAATTAACAGTTTTAATATTATTTTAAGCTTTCACTATGGGCGCATCATATGTTTGTCACTCAAATTATATCCAAACACATAATACGCTTTATTAACAACATATAAGAGCAAGCTTACATTTAAACCGCTAAAATGTGTATATTCTACCTTTTTTTATATTTAAATTTATCTAAAGAACCTGAAAGCACTGATATTTTTCTGTTTTTAATTAATTTCAATAAATTTTTACATGCAAAAATTATGTTTTTATAATATAAAGAAATAATATTTGAAATAAAAACCTACAAAATGAGAGAAGATTAAAATGTCCGATGCTAAAAACCAACAAAATAACCTCTAGATTATAGGTTAGTTTTCACATTATGTCAAGCTTTTTTTATAGTGAGTCCATATGACTGTGAACTGATGTTAGTGTTTTAAAGAGGCCATTCTCTTGTTAGATAAACTATAATATTACGAGATTATTACATTTTATATGTTAAAACATATAAGCTTTCGTTAAATTAAATATTTTCATCTAAGTTAGCTAAATTATAGCTTAATTTATCAAGACTCTTACTAAAGTATCTATCAAGTTTAATTTTTGTAAAATACCTCTAACAAATTAGATGTTTTTATGTTAATATTTAAGTCTCTGTAAATGTTTTTTTAGAAACAAATACAAGTGTTTGACGCAAATTTTTTTTTTAAAGTGTTTAAAAAAATCGAATGTTAGGCGTGTTTTGTTTCTTAAATGTTCGTTTTTTTTCTATGTTTTCCCTGTTTTGTTTCAATTATTTTACAAAGGGCTATATTCATATTCTTTTGTACTTTTAAATTATTTTGTTTCATTTTTTACTATCGTTAAACAGAAATATACAATAACAGAGCTATAAAGCATGTAGATCTATGTGTCGATTGTTGTCAATTACTGCTAATGTCTCACGTTACAAAAATTATATTCGATGATATGGGTTAAAATGTTAAAAATATTTCTTGTAATCAAAACAAAAATTTCACTTTTGACTGTTTTATATTTTATTTAACAAAATCATATTATAAACGCACAGAATAAACCATCACACTTCAGAAAAAAATAAATCTTCTGTGAATTCTGTCTGTCGTGTGCTATGAATAACTATGTTGTTTTTTTATGAATAAGTATAGATTTTGGTTAAGATCTCTGTTTTTTTTGACTTTTTGTTTCATCAGAGTAAAGATCAAAATATACTATGTTTCTTGTTGTGATCAGATGTTTGAATTAAAATGAACTATGGAAGAGAACATACGTTTAAAAAACAAACATTCACCAAATACTTTCTATATCCTGTGTCGTTTGTCTTGGTTGCTAACATGATGTTACAAAAATTTTAAAATTAAAAAGTCGTTTTTTTTTGCAAGTAGCTTACTTAAAAAAAAATATAGACAAAGATGTGCTAGTAGGAAAGGATTTTAATCCCGTTAAATAAAGATTCAACTTGTAAATTTTTTCGTCATTGTTTTCAATTTATATAATCATTTTTACATTCTTTTATATTCGTTTTTTTGAAAGCTGTTTTTGACAATGAAAAAAATAAACGTTTTTTAAGACAAGCAAGTACATTTATGTTTCGAACAATATCTTCTATATTTTTAAATTCGTTTTTTGTAGCTTTAAAAAGTTAAAACGTTTTCAAATAGTTTTTAAGAAAAGGTTTTATAGAAATAAAATATATTTTGCTAACTTAACACTGTGTTGCTAAACTACCATGAACTTGAGAATTTTAGATGAAAATGCTCAATTTAAAGAAAAAAAGAAACTTGTTTACATGAATTAATTTATTGAGGCTTTTGAGTATTATACAGTTTAATATTATTTTGTGTGTAGTTTATAATTTGTTTTTTTATATAACCTTGCGAATGGTATTGGAGAAGTTTGGTATTACTAGATAAATCAAGTTACAGCGCAAAGAGAAGAGGCCCATCTCAAAATAAGGTTTTTTTAGATCCTCAAGCTAGTTAGTTTTTTGTCTTTATTAAAAAAAACCTACTTGTTTCTTACTAACATGCTTTTTTTTATCGAAGCCTTTATGTCGCTTGATTTTATTCTTAGAAAAAATTTATACCAAATGAATTTATATATTTTTTAAGCGAATAACTAACTACTTCTATGTATTAAAAAAAACGACAAAATAATAAAACAAGAAGGCAAAAATCAACACGTTAATTCTTAAATAGAGTTACCTTTTTAAACACACTTTTCTGTTTTTTAATATTATTTATTTACACAGCAAGTTGACAAAGAAACAAAACATTTAAAATGTTATTTTATAAATATCTATCATTCATAGCTTTTTTATTCAATTTGCCGAACGTGAGTGAAGACCTGTTGTTTTTTAGGTATATAAAAAGAAAATATATTAAGTTAAAAAAAATTAAATAAAGCTATTCATGTTTTATATAAAACGTCGTTGGTCTAAAATAACATAGTAATGATGTGATCAACTATAGTTCAATTAAAAAAAACACAATAATTACACGACAATAAGTGCTTTGCTTTATCGGTTTTAATTATATGCACTCAATAACATGATATCATTAAAAATTTCTAGTGTTTTATATCAGGATATATGTTTAGATAAAATAAAAAAACAAATTAATATGGAGTTATGTTGCGCTCAGTTGAAGTATAAACGGAAAAGCGGTTTTGAGAACTTTATTGAAAAAGTTTTCGCGTAAAAGGAAAATCATTTTTTTCGTGCTTTTTTGATTTTTGCTGCAACTGTAATTAGAATATCAAAAATATTTTCTTGCGAGAGTGTCTACGATTATCTTTTAGTTATATTTTTTTATAATAAATTAAGTATGAAGTATGTATAAATGCTGGGTTTTTTTCATAATTATACTTTTTTTCGTTTTATCGTGTCTGTATCAGCAGCTAATAATATAATAAAAAGCGTTTAAAATCAACAAATATTTTTGGTTTTTTTCGATTTTTTTTTAAAAAGAAAAAATACTTTTAATTAAAAATTTGCCTAAAAAATACTTCCCAAAAACTTCACAAATCAAATATATAAATAAACCATGCATTGTATAACATGCAAAATATCAATTACTGACATATCCCACTACGAAACAGAACACCACATTTTCAATATCAAAAGAAAACTCCACGACTTTCCAATTATTTCTTTAACAGAATTTCAGAAATTCGAAGGAACACCAAATTACGAAAATACTCAGAATCCTAGAGAAAACAATACTAAATTAAACATAAATGAAGAAAAAGTTTATTATAGTTGTGATATTTGTGGTAAAAATTTCAAAAAAACGAAACCTTTAGAAAACCACATAAAATCACATTTTAATTCACCAAGCACTGATATATTCAGCGAGACGCATGGTTTAAATAATGAATATAATTTAAATTTAAATATTTTAACTGACGGAGAACATTTGTTTTTAGAAAATTCGAAAGTTCTAGGAAATAAGAAATCTACCAATTTTTATAACAAGAATTATATGAATATCAGAAAAGATAAATTAGTTATAAGAGAGAACAATATGCCTTTTGAACTGCCTAGACCTATTGGGATGTTTCCAGATTCTGAGAAAGTTAATAATAAATTAGATAAGGCTAAATATATCGTTAGAAGATTTGACTAATTTTCCTTATTTAGATATATATAGATTTAGTGTAATTGGCTTTTCTCGTTCTCAAGTGTTATTTTATTGTGGATATTGTTATAGTGCTTATTTGTTTTGTCTGATAATTAAATTCAGTTTAAAAAGATGTTTTTTCATTCGGTTTTTAATTATATTTTCGTTTCGTTCGTTTCGTTTTCATTTTTTATTTTTCGTTTTCAGTTTCGGTTTCGTTTTGTTAGTTATTAAAAATCACAGATTTTAAATATAAAGAAACATTCGATAAAAATTATAGCAGAAGTGGTCGTTTTTTAGTTTTACTTGATCTTTGGAAGAATTGCCGTATTTCGTTCTGAGCGATATGGCGGATGATCAAAAAAATTTTTTTAACAAAACATTTCCGTTGCAGCAATAATGGTAAATAATACAACTCAAAAAAAATTTTTTTTTCATGAAAATCGTTCAAGTCTTTTTTAATTAAAAATTATTAAAATTATTTTAATAAATATAATAAAAACTATCACTATTTTGCGGTAGCTTAGGTTTGTAATCTTATATTATAATTTATATTTTGTATGTTCTTCTCTCACAAATAAGAATCTTTTTTTTCGGTTTATATTTAGCCCGCGAGAGCAGAGTGGAGATAGCAAAGAGCGGACAAAACGACTAGTAAAAACATTTGCTTGCATAAAAAACATCTCGTTGATCTGGCTGCGCAAAAATACTCGGTTATTAAACTTTAGAAACTTAATTTATTGATGATGTGTGTGTTTCTGAGTTTGATTAAGTCAATATATAAAATACGTTGTTATTATTTTTGTATATGAGTAAAATCGAGCTATTTTAGTTTATGAACATATTTTTTAAAAAATAGTATTTACGTTAAAGAAGGATCTTTTTAATTAAACTTTCTGATTTTATAAATTATTATTTTTAAGTAAAAAATCTTATATGTTTCTAATTAAAAATTGTTTATTTGAAAGAAACTATATGTTTTTAAAAAATACTCGATATCTTAAAAGAACAAATTCCGCTTTAAAAGTGTTTATTAAAAAAGAAAAGATTAGCGACGTTGGAAAGTAAATGAGTTCTGTTAAAAAAATTTTAAAAACGAACACATAGTCATCTGCCCATATAAAGAAAAGCGTTTATACACTTTCCCCCAAGGTAATCATAACTCTTTCATTTCAGATTACACATATATGTGTAATGTTATTTTTATTTTTTTTTCAAATTACACATATATGTGTAATAGTACTCAAGTGAATTTTATCAAAATACACATTTTCTTTATCGTTGTTTATATAGAAAATTAAGTTACACACATACAGCACGTTTAGTTGCCAACTTTCAACAAAAGAAAAAATGCAGTCTTTCAACAATTTTATCTTGATACAAAACTTTATTTTGATTAATAAAAACAAACAACCAACCGCTTTAAAAACTGTTTTACTTAATACGAAAAAAACAAATATAACTTGAAAAAAAATTCTAGTTTAATTGTTTCGTTTTTTAAGGTTTCTTTTACTAATTTCTTTCAACCAAAACCTACTACTTGTTAATAAATCTCTACATGCACAGCGTTCTTGATTTCTTTTAATTGTTTTAATCACCAGTGGAGTAAACAAAAACTATTGAATTGCAATAAGTAAATAGTTGTCTCCAATCTTTAAACTGACACAAAGACTTGAATAAAATACAAAAGTCTATTTATTTATAGGAAAAAAAGCTAAAAGTTAAACTATCTAATTCGCAAATGGTTTTTTCAAATTTACTATCAAAGAATGTTTTATAAGTTCTTGCTTAACAGAATTAATAAACGAGTTTAAGATTTCATATATAATATACAAGAAACCTCATAAAATATACGGTTTTAGAAAATTAATGAATTAATTTTAATTTGTAAAATTAAAAAAAAACTTTTGACATAATTTTGTTTATAGTAATCCTTAATCTGCTCAATATCAAAAATATTGGCTTAGAGATACATGTATTTATGGCAATGTTTTTGTACAGTCATCGATGAGATATGATATGTTTATTGTTTTAAACAAAAATTTATATGAAGCCAGTATTGACAAGAACGATACCATTTTTGAAGAAATATGCGAGAAATACTTGTAAAACAAACGAGTATAAAAGATTGACATTCGAACTCATATATACAGCCCCACTGGCCCTATGCATAGACGAGGGTGTGTGTAAGTATCGGGGGCAGTATATTTTTAAGACAAACATGTCAAGAGAGCCCATAAAAAACAGCCACATATTATATGTAGTGCCAGACTCAGAAACAATTTTTGTCTTAAATTTTAACCTGAATATTTTAACGTATAATCCTATCAAAAAAAACGACAAGAAGTTTGATTGTCGACGTAAAACACTTTAACCAAACTCTTTATATGAACAATTATTATAATAGTTTTGAAACATGTGTAATTTTGCGCCAAGATATGCTTTTCTGATATGACACTATGCGAATGCCACGCGATGAATTAAGTTATTTTTCGATACTGAAAAGACTATAAACTAAAATGTTTTTATTCATTTTCAAAAAAATAATATTAAATGTGCACTGTGATGTTATAAAAAACGGGTTGTTTAATATCAACATTTATAAAATTTGAGTCGAAATTAACAGAAAGACGAAATGTGATTAATAAACACCACATGTTAAAATATTACATTTCAAGCATGGGATCAGTGAATAGATACGATCTAATGTTAAAAGCATATTTTAATGAAAGAAGAAAAGTAAGACAGACTACCAAATCAGCGATTCGTTTGATAAACCTTATGATGCACAGGCCCTGTGTATTAAATAAATAAATTTTTTTCTGAACAAAACAGACTTACAAAACATTTAACAGTTAGAAAAGAAGTAATTTAATTTTGAATACTAATAGAATATTCACTCGGTAGAATAAACAAAAAAAATAGATAGTTAAAGAATACTGGCTAAAAAACGGACTCACTAATAAAAGGTCTAGTTGTTATTTTTGTTATTCAAATAATATCCAGAAAACAACAACCGTAAACAATTAAGGTTTTGTTAAGTTCTTGTGTTTTTGATTAATGTTTCAAAGTCTTTCACAGATGTGAATATAGTTCTGAAAGTGTTGGCTTTGATTCAACTATATGATAAAGTTTAAAGTTGTTTTCTAATTCTTAAAAACACTAGTAAAATACTTGAATCGTCCCCTCTTAGTTTTGATAAATTTAATGATAATTTTTACTTTAACTTGGTATAAAAACAAATAAATTATTTTTAAAATAACAGTTTCTATATTGTTTGTTCAAAATAATAGTCTACATTAATATACATAATAAGCAACATTTTTATGTATCGCTGTTTAAAGATAACACCTCTATCGTTAATAGTTTTTTAATAACAAAAAAACACTATTTTATTTTGCTGCATTGTAGATAATCGTTATTTTAAATGTGTATATGGTCTATTATTTAACAGAAACTGCAATTTCAAATACTTTATATGTTACATCAGTTTTATTAAGAGAAAAACAAATTTCTCGTAGTTGATATTTTTAAAAGAAGTTGTTTAATTTTGTGTATTTAATCACCGATCAGTGATGTGTTACAAAACTGGTATATATTATTTCAAAACTTTTCGAACAAAAACTTGTTTTTTT
>SBJP01000662.1:0-11996 GCA_014805705.1 Cucumispora dikerogammari
GTAAAATGAATATAAAAGTAACGCGAAGTACAAAGACAGGGTCTAAATATATTCGAATATATGTCTTGAATATGAGAATATTAATATATTTAGTTCTGGGGCGTTAGTTGTTCAGTTTTCTTTTTACTATCTGAACAAAAAAAGACAAATATCGATTTTTGTTATGAAAAACAGACTGAAAAAAGTCCTAGAGTCTTTTTAAAAACTTATAACAATAGTTTCTGTATAGTTTTTATCACTTATTTTAACAAAAAAAATATCATTTTAATCATCACTAATATTATATTTTCAAAGCAGTTAAAAACACAAGAAAAAAAATTTACATTAAAAAAAATAACAAAGCAATTTCTTTTCGCTGTTGTCTTTGATTACAGTACCTACATCTAATATCTAATCTATTTGATAATTTTAATTGAACACTAAAGTATAGACAAAGCGCAACTTTGGTTAACAGTTTCTTAATGTTTTTGTATAGTGTTTTTAGTATCGTTTGTTATTTTTTCATATTTCTGATTTAAAATGTACACATAACTTTAGTTAAATATTTAAGCTAGGTTTTATAATAATGAAATTGTTTTTTAATCTCATATTTGTGGCAAGACCAGTCAAAGGGGTAAAAGCCCGGCCGTATACAGCTTAAAAATTAAGTTTTTAATTTATTTAATTTTAATAGACGCTAGAAAACATTTTTTAGACAAATCTATTACTCTACACTTAAATTAGAATCGTAAAAAATAATGTGTTTTTTTTAAAATAAAACCTTTTTAATATCAATCACGAGACTTTTTTGAAACTTTTTGTTTTTCTTAAAACATATTATTCACACTTTAAAAAAATTTTAAATGCGAACATATATAAAATAAAACAAGTTTGTCAAAAAAATCCGTTTTATCGTAGAAAAGTTTTAATAAATATATTCGTTCATGAAACACTTATACTCTATTAAGCAATTAATTACTAACAGATTTCATTTATTTTAAGTGACTACAAATAATTTTTATATCAAAAATTTAAAACTAAACGACGTTACTTTTATTGAATTTTCACAAAACAATTTTTTTTTGACGATAAAAATGAAAAAACGTTTTATTTATTAAAAAATCAAAATTTTTTTAAAAACACTTTATGTTGTGTTTTTAATTGAGAGAAGAAAATAAAAACATCTTTAAAAAGACCTTTAACAAGAAAAAATATAAATAAACGCTTTTTTAATTATAGAAACATTTTTTTAATATCAGCCACAAAAACCATTTTCTTTTTTAATCTTATCGGATTTTAACTTTTTTGATTTAAATAGATATTAAAAAAATTTTTATTTCATAGATTCTTATAAATACAAATACCTGTACAAAATAGTTAATATTTTCTGTTTCTAATTAGTTTATTTATATTTTTTTCTTCGTGAAGTTCTTGTAGTTTTTAATCTGAAAAAGTTTCATTAACAAAATTTATTTTTCGTTTTTTTTATCTTCTCTAATCCTTCTTGTCTCCTCTCTATCTATTCCCGGTTCTCCCTCCTCCAAATAACTTCATCCTAAATTTATCGATTAAACAAATTTTTTTATTTACACCTTTTTTTATTCACTATTTAAAGTAACAATCTATAAGAGGACAAAAACGACCTCTGTATATTATTATTACTAGTGGTTATATTACTTTCATCATCAGCTTCATTATATTTAATATATTGGAAATAAGTATCGGTTTCCAATAAACAAATCATTTCTTCTAAAAACATAAGATTCTTAATTGTGTCTTTATTTATATTATCGCTGTTATGTTTTTCACAGTATATTTTTGTCCGTTCATTTATTTTCTCATAAATAGTTGAAAAGTAAAAAACATCAAACCTTTTTTTAAACATTTTCTTTAATTTGTTTTTACCGGCAACTTCTGTGGTTAAATTATAAAAAGTGGAGGTTATAATGTAATTCTTCTTTTCATTTATGATAGTTTTATTGTTACTTATACTGGTTATTATACTATTGCTTTTTTTATAATAGGAATTCTCATCTATAGTTATAGTATTGTTACCTGTGTTGATTTTAGTGTTTTTGTTTGTTATAGTATCGTTCTTAGTTACAGTATCCTTGTTGATTATAGAATCTTTTTTAGTTATAGTATCCTTGTTAGTTATAGTATCCTTGTTGGTTATAGTATCGTTCTTAGTTATAGTATCCTTGTTGCTTATAGTATCGTTCTTAGTTAGAGTATCCTTGTTGCTTATAGTATCCTTCTTGCTTATAGTAGCTTTATCATTTATAACTAGGGCACTATCACTTGAGTTGGTTATTGTAGAATTACCTCCATTATAATAAGAATTATCCTTTAAAAAAATTTTACACTCAAAATTTTTAAACTCCTTTAATTCGTTAATTAAAGATGAATCGCCCCTTTTTATTCCATAAACTAAACATTTAATCTCTTTAATAAAGTCGCTATCTTCCCTTAGAAATCTATCGTAATGATAATAAATTGTAATAAATAACTTGTATCTTAGTAAATATTTTAAATTATTTATTGTCGTATTATAAATATTTAATAAATTATTATATTTTTTATTAGTAGAAGCTGTATTGGTTAAAAATATATAAATATCGTTTAAAGTGTAAATAGTGTAAATCAATTCTGTAAAAGACTCGTTGTTGTATTTCATTGAGGGTTCAATAAATAAATTAGTTAACTCTGAAGCTATGAAAGGCTCCTTTTTGTTTTGATTATTAGATACTGTGTCTTGTACCTGAGAATTCTCGGGTTTACTTTTATCATCAAATATTATATTATTTACTTCGGTAGAATTCGGCGTATATTTCGTTTCAACTAAGTTAATTACAGAACCAAAATAAAACACATAGTCTATAAAAGCTAAACTTTCCTTATATAATTTCATTTTTAGTATAAAAGGGCGATAAAAAACGAGTCTTTTATTGGTTGAGTCGATTTCAAGTGCATCAGTTCTTTTTAATAAAGTGGTTACAAAAAAAGAAACCTTTTTATTTATTTTAGTAAAAGTGTTTTTAAGTTCCGTTTCAGTGAATTCGATTATTTCTTTTAACAATTTATTATTATATGGCTCATTTTTATTTTCTATATTTTTCAAACTGATATTATGTAAGTCAACTAACCGATTCATATTTAAATCAATATCTTCTTTATATAAGTTGTAATCCCCATATTTCATCATATCTTTTTGGGATTTAAGTATTTTTTCAAGATTTGTGTTTGCAAATATTTGTTGATAATTTACAGTATCTTCTATATTCAATAATTGAAAAGATGCTGTTGAATCTGATGAGTTTAAACTGAAGATTAGCTTTAGTTCTTTAATTATTGTGTTCTTAAAGAAAAGTTGGTTTGCGGTTCTTTTTAATTGATGAATGTTGGTGTTTAGATTCAAAACGTAGGAAAGGATTTCACGGGCTAAGGATATGGTTTTATATTCGGTGTTCCTGTGGTGCATAATATTCTTATTATTTTTTCCATAAACTGATGATTTTGAAACTGAAGGTGGTTTCATATTTTCTTTTTTATTAGTTCTATCATTATATCTACTACATATTAGATTAAAATTAACATAAAGTTGTCTTTGAAAACAACTGGCTAAAATTTCATCAAAGTCATTTAAATATATGAATTCCTTTAAAACACTTAAACTTGATTTTGGATTAAAATGTATCGAATTATGCGCATTATTAAATATAAAATCTATGATTTTGTTGCATAAATATTTAGACAGCCAGTTTTTACATTTTACTAATTCAATTTTAAGATCCAAAACAAAATCGTTTTCCTGTAAATCATATTCATTTATAAAGTTTAAATAAGAGATTATGCTCGTTTTATAAAGTATTATTTTATTATCAATAGATTTTTTCTTATTATTACTATTTTTAATTAATCTATTAAATTTTAAAATAAAACCAGAAATTTCATTAAGTCGCTCATAAATCATATTTATGAATTGTTGTTTTTTAACATCTTCTTCTTTTTTCATTAAATCATCAAAATTAACAAATATTTTCTTTATTAAAATTTTATGATCAGTTATTATTTGACCGGTTAAATTATAAATATCTAAATATTTATTATATAAATCTTGATATTTAAATAATGTTTCATTTAAATCTTCATATCTTTGCACTACTAACTCATTTAGTAGTGTATTTAATGTATTGTAAGTATTTTTTAAATCAATTGTAAATGTGTTTGATTTATCTTGTAATACATTTATTATCGGGAGAGGATTTAAAGTACTGAAAGTTAGTGGAAAGCTTGAAGGTAAAAAGTCTTCATAATCTAATTGTAGTTGTGATAATAAAGCTGTTAGTTTCTGTTTTTGTTTAGATGCTTTTTGTTTTATATCTTCATTTTGAAGTAACTCTTGTTTTTTATTTAAAGCGCCTGGCATGATTTTATTATATTTGTTTATGCATAAATTATTGTGTTTTTATGTTTTGTGTTAATTTTTTTTTGAATTTGGTTTTTTAGACATAAACGTTTTTTTTGCAGTATTTTTTTAAACTCCTTAATTTCCTATATTTTTTTCTAAAAAGGACATTAAACTCCTTTTTCTTTTTACAAACGAAAAAATATGAAAAAAAAAAACTTTTTTATAGTCAATATATCACATATTAAAAAAAATTTTGTTATGTATGAAAACTCCTAATTCTGGTTAAGGAAAATTCTCCTTTTATTTTCTCCTTTTAAGTTTAAATACGAAATCTTTGTTTTATAAGACCATGTTTATATCACTAACACTATCATTTCATTCTAACGACATATTTAGCAGAGTAGCAGAATCAGGTTTTGAAACTGAAGAAGTAACCATCAAACCTAATCCTCTGATTGAAGAAAACAATTTATTTAGTGGATTGAGTGAAGAAGCAAATATTTTTAAAGCAAAATCAACTGGTGCAGCAAACAATTTAAGTAATTCAATTCAAAAGAAAGTGGAAGAAGGTACAGAACAAATATTTAAAGAAACAAGCGAAGCAGTTGGAAAAATTTTAATTGGTAGTAATACAGAAGTAACAAGCAATGTGAATAATAGTTCTTTAGAAACAAATGGTGGCAATGATACATCAAAGGAAAGTGGAGTTGAACAGTCGAATACAGAAGTAACAGAGCCTGAAACTGGTGATATCAATACAGAGCAAGAAGAATTAAATAAAGATAAGATAGGCGAAGAACAAGTGAATCAAAAAAAAGAAGTAACAGAAGAAAACATATATGGAAATCAAAGAGTAGAAGAAACTGCTGATACAGAAAACAAAGAGGCTGATTATACTTCTGACAACGATGTTATACCTGAAAAAAAACAAGTTGATGTGGAAACTGAATCTATCGACTCAGTTGCTTCAACAGACAAAACGGAATAGTAGGAATTATTACATGCAGAAAAATATGTTAAAATAAAATATAAACCAGTGTATACATGCGCACCTATTTTTTTTAAATTAACCAAATAAACAGCACCTGGTATAATGAGAATTACCAAAAAACATGAAAAACTATACAAACTTATATTTACTTAAACAAAACTATTCTGCTTAAAAAGAAAACACGACGATAAGAAAAAAAGAAGGAAAAGCATTTAATTTAAATAAATTTCGCTTCTTCAAAAAACTTTTTTTAAAAAACAACTTCTTCTATGTATTTTTCTATATATAAATATAAGTTATTTAAAAAAGATTATAAGAAAATGTTAATTTACTTTTATAACATAAGAGTTTAAATTACTATTATTTTTTGTAATATAATAAATAAGTATTTGCAAAAAAATCTTCATACGAAAACGTTATATGTTTTTTTAGTTATAAAACTTAATTGATAACGTCAAGTATTTTTTGATCTTTTTATAGGTAAAACTTTTCTGTCTATTGGGTTTTAGAATAAAAATTATACTTTCTCAATAGCCATTATTTAACTATGTTATTTTTAATAGAACACTTTTTTTTTCGTTTTAATTTTATAAAAATGAGGTTTTGTTTTTTTATATTTTTCAACTTCGTTTTTAAAATTACATTTTTTCTTTTAAATAAAGCCTTTATATATAAACCGACTATAATAATATTCATATTATCTTATGTCTTTTAGATTTTTTTGACATTCATAATATTATAAAAGTATCTTAGTTTCACTCAGGTGTTTTTATATTAACACTGCGTTTAACTAAAAAACCGAAACATTTTTGAAAAACATTTCTATTTTATTTGATTTATATTTTTGGCGTTAATGAGCAAAAAATATTATCGTTCGGTGTTTTGCATAACAGAAAATACTATTTAAAAAAAATAGTGTGGCCTTGCTTGACCCCAAAAATTTTTTTTGAACGTTTTTATTTTTGAACAAATCTTGAATGTTAAGGTTTTCGACACAGTCACTCTTCACACAATCTATTCATCTTTGTATATATACAAGAAATATATAAAAAAATCAGCTTAGTTTTTCTATCCAGTCTTAATTTGGTAAACATTTACTGCTTTTCGTGATTGATTTATTATAAACTACTAAAATAAACAAATTTGATTCTGCATCTTTTGTAAACCTTGTTTTTTTTTAAAAGTATTTTTTTACTTTAAATTAACTTTTGCTCTTTGTTTTTTTAGTTCGCGGGAAACTTTTTAACTCTTTAAATAAAAATACATGATGTAAATGATCTGTTTAAAGTGTAAACGTAATTTTTAGATAATATTAAACCTTCTTCTATTTCTAACAAAAAAAATAAGAAAAAATTTTATTTTAAAGCGAACTTGTTTTCTTGAAAAAATTGGCTTTTGTGTATATAATACATAACAAATATATATAAAATCTTCTTCTATTTGAGCTGAATTTAATTTATTAAACATAAAGTAAAAATTCTTTTATTATTATACGGCTAGTAAAACAAAGAAAGTGAATAGTAACTCGCGTAAATATTATAAATATTAAAAAAACTTCTTTTTTTCATAAAAAAATATTAATAATGAATATTGAAATAAAACGTTCGTTTTATATTGTTTTTTATTTTTTATAAAGTAAAGATACGAAATAATGTAAAATAAAAGTATAAACAAAATATAAAAAATAATCAAACGTATAAATTAATGAATTCATATTTTAATATTATGTTTTTTACTTAGATTTAAAAAACACATGAGTAAAAATAAGAAAATTTTTTGTAGAGATTTTTACTATACGGGGGCCATTATCGTTTATATAAACTTTGAGAGTTATACATAATAGTTCGTTTTTCTTTTTATTAAAAACAATTAAGTAAAATTTTATTAAAAAAACTAAATAAATAAAAAATTTTACTAAAAAATCTTAATTAATATATCTTTGATCTTACAAATATTGCACGTGTTCATTCACCGTTACACTGTTAGTTACATAAACTCTGTTTTTTCAACTAGTTTTTATTTCATTAACTAACAAAATCCTTCACTTAACGTTCTGATGCGGGTTTTTTGTTTAATTTATTTGATAAGAAAGTGACGGATAGTTATGATTATGGTGATTAATGACTTAAACAGAATGAAGTATATTTAAAATACAAAAATTTATTTAATTGTTTTTTTTAGTTATTGAAATACAGTTTTACTTACTTGTTTTTATATGGGGCGGTGTATGGGGTGAAAGGAGTGTATAAGCGTTTTATTTTTTCCTAATAACTTTTGAGTGACCTCTTATTGCTTTCTTTGATACTTGGGTGAGTTGCTATTTTTATAATTTATTGTAATAACGTACGAGCGATTTTGACTTTTATTAATTTTTTTAATATACAGCATTGTTGAAGATAAGCTTTAAATCCCTATACTACAGCTTATGTTAATTTATGAGACTTAAACAGGTTTTTTGTTGTGCTACTAACAAAACAAAAAAGTTAGTCAATGTCGCCGCACTTGTTCGCTTTATTGTTTATCTGTATGTTTTTTTAATATAAAATTGCGTGATAAATCTCTATAAAATAACTCTGTTTTAAAAAAATGTTTGTTTTTCTTAAAATTCGCTTATTTCGTTTATAAACACAATTTATTAGTTGGTTAAGTATCGATATTTTTTTTAGCTACTCTCCCCATAGAAACAATTGTCTTATTCGTTAGTATTTAAAAACATATTTTAACTTCTCTAAAGATATCTAGTATTTCCAATATATATAGAGACATGACTTTTCTATATATTTTCAATCTAATATATTTGTAACAGTTGTCATCTTTAACTATAGCACAAGAGTCTGATTAATTTAGTAAAAAAAAATTTTCACTGTTATATCAACTTTAAATATTTCGCTCGCTTTAAACAACTAAATTTTTTTCCTGTAATTTCAACGTTTTTCTAATTTTGTTTGATTGTTTTTAAAATATAAGTGTTTATTTCTTTATATATTTGATTCTTCATTGCGTAAAAATTTATCTTCAGAAAATTATAGTAGATTTTCCCTAGATTATTTATAATATACAAATTACATTTCTGATATAAACACAGCGTTTTATTTTATCACATTTTTTTTTCAGTTTTAATCACTTGCTTTTTATAAACTTTAACTTTCAAATATTTGTTTGTAGATAAGTGACTTGAATCTTTCAAAAAAAATTTTTTAGAAAATTATAGACAAAATTAGGTCATTTTCATGTTTTGAAAAATAAAAGCCCAATTTTTTCAATATGCATTGTATTAAAATAAAATATATATCGGTTTTAACAAATGCTGTTTATCGAACATAGTTGTCAAAATTATAAAAAAACAGTTTTTATTTTGAACAAAAGATATTCTATCTTTTAACTAATGTTGTCAACCTTTGGAACAAAGCTTAAATTAAAAAGAACAAAATCGACGTAAATCAATTAAATTTTTTTGTTTGTAGCTCCGAAAAACTGATAAAGGTTTTTTATTATTTGAATTTTAAGAATGTTTGAATTTATTCAATATTTGTGTGTTTACTAAATGGCCAGGGTGGAAGAGGCAAGACAACTCGTCTATAGGCAGGTCGTTCACAGTGCCAAGTGTTTGAAGTTATGACTATTGTATTATATTCTATATAAATAAAACTGTAAATCGTGTTATAATCAATATCAAGTTTTTCTAATGGCATAATTAAAAAAAACTAACGTAACCTTTTTAAACTTATTTTTCAAAACAGTTTCTCGAAATAAAGTGATATTAATAATAGAAAATAAAAAAATCTCAGCATTCTTAAGAGAAATTTTTTTTTCTTTACGGGACTTTATAAAGTTAAAGGTCTCTGTCCTAAATGTATTTAGACAATACATACACTATCAAAAAAATTAAAAAGTGTCGAGAAAACCAAAAATGCTTGCTAACATCAAAAAATATGTCAACTTGTTTTGTATGTTGTTTCGATCGGGTTTATTTAAACATAACGAAACACAAGAGAAACAACGCAGGGCCGAAGGCTATTTAAAACTTATTAGAATGTACATCACAAAAGAGGATGAAAAAAACCATTCAATTAAAAAAATTATACATTTTGTAATAAAATAAAAGTAAGCATATCATATTAGCCTAAAATAAATATCTAAATGTATCTAAAAGTAATAGAACTATAGAGATAGAGAGATATTAATATTTTTTTAGAACATTAAACATCTTCCCTTTTTTAAACATCAAAAAAACATGGTTTATTCTCTGCGATATCGATAAAAGAACGATATTCTTTTTGTATTACGAGCATATGCACACAAAGAAAACGACAAAAAACGGTGTTTTTGTGTGCTTTTTAAGTATATATTTGAAAAATGGCAAATAAAATCAACTCGACCTTACGTCTTTTAAAAGAAATATTTATTTCTATTCATTTAATGTCTGATAGTTATATTTTTTTAAAAATAATTAGGCTTTTTGATATAACTTTTCTATAGTGTATCAGTTTATATATATAAAGTATTTCTGTTTTTTTGCAGAAATGGTTGCGTTTTTTTGTTTGCTAACTGTACAGTCTAACAAAAACATTGATTTTCATAAAAACGCGGTGGTTTTATTTTTAGACCTTTTTTCGGTTGTATCTTGTTGGCTTCAACTGGATAATATGTGTTTCTGACAGGCATCGATTTGATCGTTTTTAATGTTTTTTATTTTTTTTTGTCAGTTTTATGAATATAAAAATTTTATATTGATATTACTATTTAACATCACAATTTCTGACCCCCACTATACTACCGAATACGTATTTGTTGAGTTTAGACAACCCGATGATATTCTAGTAAAATATATCCACAATAATAGAAAAAATGTGTGAAATAACTAAGTAAAAAAGTTCGAGCCAAAATCGCAAAAACATAACTGCTGAGCATAAATGTAAATATATTAATCATTTGTTCCGAAAGAGTACTAGGGTTAAAATTATAAATATAACGAGATTAAATGATCGTGTTTTTAACGCTTTTTCGGGTTTTTGATACATTCAAATTATATCGTAAGTATAGGAAGTAGAACGAATGTATTTATTCAGTTTAGAAAAGCTGTAACTGCTATCCTTATTCGTTAAATAAATTATTCTTACTTATAAGTCATCACTTGGCTCTTTTTCAATATCGTATTATTTGCGGTGTAGATTTGATATATTAACTCTTTTGTGGGGTTGTTTATACCGGTATTAATGACGATAAAATAAATGTTTTTCTCAAGAGATTCAAAAAAAACACGGCTTTTAGATACTTTAGTTTACATTACACTTACTTAACTCGATGAGTATATAAAAAATTTACTTTTTTATTGATAAAAAACTATTTTTCAGTTTTATGTGGTTTAAGTTTCTTAAAAAAATTTAAGTCTTGATACTTTTTTTATGAAAATACTTAAGTATAAATAAGTTATGAAAAACCAAGGAAACTCCTGTTGTATACTCATTTTTCTTGTAATATGAAACTTGATACAAAACATGTTTCATGAGAAAAATGTGTGTCTGGAGATAAAAACAGTATTCTTTCCAAAAAGAAGTATTTCTAAAAAAAAAGATTTTTTTAAAACCAATATTTAAAAATAAAAACAAAAATACATATAAACAAGACACTTTTGTATTTTAGTCTTAATAGTTTCGCACCGTTCTGTTTAGAAAAAATATTTTATTTTCGAAATTAAGAAAAAAAATCAAACCCCAATATAGCTAAACTGAACTTGTTTTGAGGTCCTCGATAATTTAATAAAAACTTCATCATTATATTATATATATTGTAAAAATAATTATATTTTAAAATATTACGGTCAAGTAAATTGGTTTTGAAAACAACATGAGTCTTCGTTTTAGTTGCGGTATTTAATATCGACGATACTAAATTCTCATTTAGAGATGTTTTTTCAAAATCGGGAAATTTCTTATAGGCTTCGTTTTTTCTAAAAAAAGCCTTTGTTTTTAAAATATTATACGGCGAATAAAAGCAGGTTAAGTAAAGAATAAACACCCCAGTCTTTCAAAAAAAAGGTCTGTTAAAGATTAATATGTGTCGCGACGTAATCACTGAGCTGGTTAATATAGCATAATGTGTTTCGTTTTGTAAAAAATCGAAAAAGATTTTTAAACTTTTAAAGCAAAACTCTAAGAAAAAAAAATTTTACAATAAAACAGTTCCAACAAACAACCCCTTTCAACATTTTATAGAGTTAAATATATTTTTGGCAAAACTCAAAAAAACCTTACCTTTTAATAATACCCATATTTTTTTGTACTTATTGATTTTTATTTTCTTGTATCTTATAATAAATACTGTATTTTTTATAAACTGTTATTTAAATATGCCTTTTTTAAAAAGAGGTCTCTGAATTATTTAAAAACTCACAAAAGCAAATACCAAGAGTAAAAACGATTTTTTTTAATTGAAGTGTTTATATTAGACAATGTTTTTTTACGTGTTAATATATTTACTTTCGTTTATAACCCTTTATTTCTTCTTTTTGCTTATATACGTCTTCTTTGTTTTTGGTAACCCATGTTTATTTCAACCAGACTAACTTTTTTTGGGATAAGTGTCTTTGGGGGGGGGGGGGGGGGGGGGGGGGGG
>SBJP01000663.1:0-11992 GCA_014805705.1 Cucumispora dikerogammari
AATTTTTTTTTCATAGAAATAAAACGTTTGTTTAATATATAATAGAGTAAAGGTGTTAAATGATAACATTAAAAATTTAATCAAAGTGTAAAAATAAATTTTTTTAATTTAAACTAGGAAACAATTACAAATATTTTTAACTTAAATCAACGAGCCAAAAAAAAAGTTTTGTAATTTAAACGACAGGATAAAACAAAGTCACATTATTGAAGGTTTTAATTTAAAACAGTGTGTAAGAATAAATGATTTAAATTAAAATAAAAATATTAAAGTAAAAAAATAAAATTGAAACCAAAGCTTTCTTAATAGTTAAGTTACGTGTATTTTTTCGACATAAGAACCCCCATATTCACTTACCCCTAATAATTCAATACATGAAAATATGTAATGAAATATGCTCAAACACATGTATTTTTTATAATATTCGTAAACTCAGGTCGTTGGTGCGTCAAAACATGAGAAAAACCAGGATTTTGCACTACTAATCAAATAAAAACAAGTTTTTTTATTGAATAGAAATTCAGGTTTAGTTTATCAAGTGATTAATACAACTAATATAAATGTAAATACATAAGCTAACGTTATTTAATGATATTAAAAGTTTTTATGTCTGCGTTAAAGTAAAAATTTTAGAAAAATCACATTGTTGTACACGAATGTTTAAACTTTTTATTCAAAAAAGAGAATCTTACAAAAGTAAAACTTTTAAAGTAAAAAAATGTTTTATTAATGTAATAAATGAATCGAAAATAAAAAAACGGACTTTTAACAAGAAGATTTCATTTTTATAACTTAGAATATTAATGACACTTTTAAAATGAAACCGATTGTCTTCTTTTTTTAGTCTGTCTGCTAGCATATATTATATGAAAATTATAAAATTTTAATATTATTAAAAAAAGCTGTTGACAAAAAGAATCTTCTGCGGAATTTATTGAAAATAGTGATATCTTTAACACTAATATAATGACTGGGGTAACAAAAGTTGCAAAAAAAAAACTTTAAAAAACACGAAAATGTTGTAATTATTTGCATTTTAAGTTATAAGTTGGAGTGGTTGTATTTAAAAAAGAATATTTGTTTGTTGAAATAACAAATAAAACAATTTTTTAATCAGTATCACAAAAATATCTATTTTCTTTTTAAATACAGTTGACCATAGAATATACTCTCTCAATAGCAATTGTAGTGTTAGCAAAAGTCGTATTTTCACATATCAATAGGCGGTAAATTGCTCACGCTTCACTCACACAAAAGTTAAAAAACACTTTATACTAAGTTTTTATTGATATTCTTTAAAAATATTTCTTTGCTTACTTTAAAAACAAAGCGTTTAAATATATTTTTTCAATTCCAATATATATGGTTTCTCTTTTTGATTTGCTTAATTATGTCTAAAACGATATTGTAGTTTTCATAGACACATATGCGACCGTCAGCAAAATTTGTTTAAAAACAGTCACATTTGTTCTCGTAGCGAAGTCGACTTCGTCAACAAAGATCTTACAATTGTATACTACGTTAAAGTGGTTACAATAAAAACACAAGTTTCTAATCACCTCCTTTGCGTGTAGCTATAACACTTGGAATTTGTGTAATAAAATTTTTGCTTTCGCTAGTTTATTTTTATTTATTATCATTTTAACTGATAAAATTAAATTGTTAACATCATCTGAAAAGATCTTTGTTCTAATCGCACAATTGCATAATAAATATATCTTGTAATTAACGTGTAATATATCTGACTGTTTTGTTTTTATGTGCAAAAGAGCTTTTTTTATAAAAGATGCTGCGCTAGACAGTATAGATTTTAAGTTTGTAGTTTTGAATGACTTCGTTAACTATTTCGATACTGTTTTGAAAGAGCATATCTGCTCTACTCTTTATTGAACAGATAACAAAGAAGGCCTTTTTGAAACAAACCAACGGAACAAAGTACGATTTATTTATTTTGAATAAACGCTTCATTAATCATTTAGAAAAGGTTTTTATTCAGAAATATTTTTTAAAGTTCACTTACTATTTCTTTGATAACTATGTCGTTCATATACCTTTTTATCGTAAACCTCTCGAAAGGTTATACACTATAAAATTTATGTTGTTTTTTAATTCAGCTGCCCTTTGCTTATGCAAGAGAATATGATAGAATTTGAACTTTTAACAAAAAGTCGCAAGATTCATTTCACCGGCTTTTCAAAAATATTTTTTTCTACTTTATTAATGAATTGAAAAAAACGATTGTGTGTTTTTTTGTAAGTCTGTGTTTTTTGAAGGGCTTTTTTGATTGTGAAATTTACAATTGCATTACAAATGTTACAGAAAACCTGTTAGTGTTTGATAAGACAAATTTATTTGAATACTTGAAAATATATTTTATACTTTTTTTTATTCATGGTTAAAATCTGTTAAGGTTTTTTAAAATATATGAATAAGAAAAACGAACGAAAACATAATAAGATACTCTCTAAGTTGTTTTTATTTAATTAGAGTACTCGTCTTTAAAGAATTAAATTGTATTTAATATAAGTTACTAAAATAAAATCTTGTTTTAACAAGTTTGACAATTTAAAGAATTTTAATAGTTAGCAAAAAACGCAAGAGTTGAGATAGTTGTAAACACACAAAAATGCAATAGTTCAAAAAAAAAGCAAAAGTTGTCATAAGGCTGTTTTCGACAAGAACATAAAATGTTTTTATATGTTTTTTTTTCACTGTGTGTATAGCTATAGAACATGTTTTTTCTAGATTGTTTCTCACGAAAGTTTTTTTTATCAATTATAAACGATAATAATAGTTTTAAAATATATATAAAAAAAATGCTGAACACCATGAAAAACAGTGTTTAAAAGGGATTACTTATCACGGCCTCAATTAAATTGCATATTAATTTTGGATTTCTTGCTTTGCTCGATAAGACTAGTAATCTCCCGATTAAGATATAAGAAGAAACTGATCGGATATTAAAACACGGACGAATATTAGATAAAAAAGTTTAAATAAAAAAATGATATCTTAAATATGTTTTATAAAAAAAGTTTTCTGTATAAACGAGGACAAGTGTGAATATTTAAGATCATATGTCGCGAATACAAAGCATAAACCATAACTTCCTTAGCCTTAATTCTAATTTTCAATGTTTCTCTGGGGATCATATAAAGAGTCTATATACTGTTGCGTGTATATTAAATCTGTTTCAGAACTCTATTTTCATTTTAAACGATATTCGTTTTTTTGTACACAGAACATTTGTTTTAAATCGTGGTTTTGTAACATTGACAGAATATAAATATTATTTTATAAGCCAGGTGCGATAAAATGCAATATTTTTACAAATTTAATTTTATAAACATACTGTGTTTCGTTTTCTGCTTTTATTTGCGAGTTTATTTAAAAAAAAAGTAAATATAATCCTACTCGACATGTTGTGAAAAAAAACCTGTTAGAAAACTGCATCTTATTGTCTGTATTAAGGGGAGAAGCTATTTAAACAACGATACAACTGTGAAAATGAAATTAAACTCAGTCTTATATATCAAGATGTATTTTTACTCGAAATTGATTTACTATTCTCTATTAACTCTTAAACTCATGAGTTCTTTTGATTATAAATATAAATTCAAAATATAATTTTAACTATTAAATGTTTCTTTAATAAATTTTACTGTTATTCTTTAGAAGTCTTTAAAGATTTCAAATTTTTAGAAACATCGACCCATCATGTTCTTAAAAGTTTTTCATAAATACAATCTTTTTTAGAAAACGTCTTTTTATCTTTAGATGAATTTTAAAAAAGTTTTAGGGTGAAAAAACAATTTCTTTTAACTTTTTCTACGAATGTTTTTAAAATGAAAAAATTTATGATTTATCGAGCATTTTTAAAAACATTTTGTAATTTTTTCCAGCTTTCAAAAACATCAAATTGTCTAAACGATTTTTTTGAAAGCAAAACTATGAAAAAACCGTAAGATTTTATGAATATTTAAAACACTTTTAATTTATCGAACCTTTCCAAAAAAAAATTAAAATTTTGAAACAAGACTGAATTTCAAGGTTTTAGAACGATATGCAAGAAAAATTAATTTATAACAAAGTTTCAGAAGATTTTACGTTAATAAAGTGTTTTTTTAGATATAATATATAGACTCTTAGTTATTTCCAGATTTTAATATACTTTATATATTTACGTGAAAGACTCAAGTCTCAATAAAAAGTTACACAAAAATAACAAAATATTCTTCTATTTGACACAAAGACGTTGTCTATATAATAAAAAAGTCAAACGACGCAACGCATTATATTTTAAATTTAGCTTCTTTAACAATACCCACTATCCCTCTTCATAGACTTAAGAATATTGAAGTCGACTAACGCATATTAAAAAATGTGTTTGAGATATTTGACAGATAAAAGCCGACAAGCAGAAAATATATTAAAAAACGACTTTTTTCAATAGTCAAACATAAAAAAATACACAAGACGTTTTATATTACTTTGTCAATTAAAAGTCGACGTTTATTAGTTTAAAATAAAAAAACATTTTAAAAGTGTAAACAAACTTAGCGGTCTCTGCATTTAATAAGTCTAGTATTTCTTTATAAGCAAAATTTATTTTGTTAATTATTTCACGAGAACGAGACATATATATATCACATTTAAAAAACGCAATTTTAACGAATGACCATATATGACACATATGAAAAACGTTGATTTTGGGAAAGGGCCAAATATGTTATTTTCAAAAAAAAAATATTTGACAGAGCGACTATATATTTTACATTTGAAAAACATTGAACTTAGCTAACTAACTATATTTAAAATTTTTTGTGTAATTGCTATAAACTCAACCTGTCGTTTTGTGAAAAATTTTATATTGGCAAAAATAGAAAAAAATTCAAAATAAAAAAAACTTTTAACACTATACACTCTTGTTCACCTTAATTTAGTTAATAGAAGTGATTTTATAGTTTAATTGCTTAAAAAAATTAAATAAAAACATTCAAAAACATTTTTATTTTATTTTTAAGTCATTGTTGTTCTATTTGGAGCAAAAATCACGTTTAGAGTATTTTTGTGCAACTTATAAATGTTTTTTTTATTAATTTTTTTATTCATTGCTTTGTTTTTTATTTTAACGACTTCGGTTGCCTAATAGTGTGTTTCTGTTGATTATCAATAAAGAAATGTTTTTTTGTATATACTGTCTTGTTTTTCTACTTAATAAAATTTTTTATAACTTAATTTACAATTGAAACTAGTATGTTAAGTTGACCTTTGTTAATTTGGTGTCAAGTATTGGAAGTTTATTATTCCTGCTTTTTTGTCATTATGCTACTTTTGACATTATGTTGGGATTAAAGGTCACATTAAAAACCAATGTTTTTACGAATGTGAAATAAATGACAGATTCGCTTTGATTTGGTTAAATTCAGATACATTTCTAAGAAAATTCTTTTTTTAAGCTTAATTCAGCGAATTTTTATTAAAAAAAAGTTTTGAAAAACAATTTAAGCAGAAACAAATCAAAAAACATTTTAAATTAAACTCTAATGTTCAGACGGTTTTTTTATAGCCTTTGTTGCGAAAAAAGTCTAAAAAAAACTTTGTTTGTCAGCTTTTGATGTTTTTTTTAGTGGCTTCTGTTTTTGAAAAAAACTTTGGAAAAACGTTTTCGTATACAAAAACGTTACTTTGGGGGAGCTTGTTTGTTTAATATAATAAAATTAAAAAATACTATATATTGTTTTTGTTTTTACATTAATAAAACTTCTTTAATTAATTTATAATATAATTTCTTTAACCCTCTCACGCTCAATTACGGCCTTGACCGTCATTATAGAATAGACTTTTCAGCCCAACGACGGCTACAAACGCCATTATATAATTGAATTGCGCTCAATTTACAGTCATAACGACGTTTCATTATAAATTGAGTTTTTACTCATTTGACGCACACAATCGTCATTATGAAATTGAATTTTTATTCAACTAGCAACTACAATCGATATCTCGAAAATAACATTTACACAGGTTTCGTACACTGACGTCGTCTTAACGTTGGTTTTGAAAGACATGCTATGTATAACTATCATCAAAAAAAGCGAGAGAGGCAAGCATTGTAAAGACCCTGCAGCTTCTATAATCTGAAAAACGATAGCACCCAATATACTCAAAGCTTCATTTGCATATTAGTTTCTATTTATACGCTTTGATTAAAAAACCGCGCCTAAGAACTGAGCTAAAAACACATAATCTTATAAATCTAAGTGAAAATTCTAATCCTAAAAAATCGATTCTAAAAAATCAAGCTTAAGAAACCCTTTTTGATATCACACCACAACAAGAACATGATAGAAGTTAGTCAATATGTTCAAACGCGCAGCTTTTTTTTTGCAAAAAAAAAGAAAGAAGAGACAAATAAAACCGTCAATTATATTATTCAGTACTAGCTCACGGCACTTATATTATCTACACGACATTCTGTTACAAAAAAACAAAAAACCAATTGATGTTTAGATCAAAATTATAGAATACATTTTACCAGAGACACAAATAGATCAAAACAATTCGTTTTATGTGATAATATGAAAAAAAAGTCAGATCAAGTTTTTTAGCAAATTCTGATTTACAATCGCTATGCAAGGTGCAGTATAATAAATATAAAAGTTTAAATTATCTGCGAAAATTATATTAGAAAAGAAACGTTTTATTTTTGTGACAAGATTAAGAGTAATTTACGTTTCTATTCGTTTTGAAAATTGAAATCATATTGCAGAAGATATCGACATTTATATTTAAATTTACAAAATATCGAGTATATGTTGTGCTCTTCGGTTTTGTTAGTTATTTTAAATATCTAAAATTGTAAAAACATATATTAAAAAAAAATCTCAATAAACAAAATAAAATATATCGGTTTTTTCTATTCTTTTGTTAAAAAAAGGACCGAGCGACAAAAGGTTAATTGAGATTATAATGAGAAGTGTATTCTAGACAAGTACTTAAATTTATATATTTCATAAATATAAACTTTTTCTTTTCGTTTTTTAAAAATAAAACTTTTTAACTAGACTTAGAGTCTTTGATTTATATTAAAGTAAAACATCAAAAAAAAAGAAATTATCCAAGTACAATATTCACTTTAAAGTGTCTATACTTCTTAATAACATTTTACTTATTCAGAAAAAAAAATTTATATTAACTTTAAACTTGCCCAAAGCCTCACGAGTCTGCGTTTATACTTTTTTTTCTTTACGATTACTGCGCGCCCTTATCAAAAAAATGGCTTGACGTCAACTCGTCTTAATTAACTACTAACGCCAAATCGCTTAAAGAATATTATCAAAATTAAATATCCCATAAAAAATTATTATTTATGTAGAAACAGAAGATGTACCAAAATCGATTTCATAAATATTCTAAATTCAGTATAGACAACAAAATACATATACAAACGCAAAGAGATGCGCAGCTTCAAAATGTCGGCGAAAAGAATAAGAAATAAAATTTTTCGTTTCGAAATTATAATCGAACACAATCATACTTCAAATAAATTAAATAAAAAAAATATTTACTCAATGAGTTAATTCTCAAAATCAAAACAAAAAAAAAGCACAGCCTCAATCTAATAACACCAACAACATAAAATACCGATCTCGATGTTATTGCTCTCATACCAAAGATCAACGGTCTTAATGATTAAAGCTGAACGAACGAACGAAACGAAAACGAAACGAACAAAAAGAAACATAATTAAAAGAGTGAAGATGATCATTTGACAAGCAAATAATAATCTAAGTAATATTTATTTTATATTAAAATCTAGCAGTATTATAATATTAATATATTCTCGAGGCGGATTGGTGCTAGCAGTTAATTAAGGCGAGTTAGCCTGCCAACGTTTTAACCTTGATCAGCTCCACTCAAGAATACACATATAATTTTTTCCGAAAATTATAAATCCCGCTCCAAAAAATAATAAATGTTTTCTAGTTTCCCGGCCCCCTTTTTTTTAAAAAATAATTTAATTTCTTAGTTAAATAATATATTCTTTTACACAGGTCTCTAATGAGACTGAAAAAAAATGTATAACTAGTTTAACTAATGATTTAATTAACCCTTTCACTTCCATCATAATGAAAACGATTTAAATAAATAAATTCAGTATTTTAATTTTCTTTAAAAAATTTAAATGTAAAAATTAAAAATCTAAGTTTTAAATAAAATAATAAAAAAAGCAATTAAAAAAGTTGTTGTTTACTCTTAAGGCAATTAAAATAATAAAAAAAGCATAATATAAAGAGAAAATTACTCTTTTTCGTCTGCACTAAAAACAAAGATTCACTATTTTTGTGTATATGATTATAACTTTTCAATTCGAAATCTCCACTCAAAGTTTCGAATTGTATTTTTTTCGGTTCGCTTTTTTTTTGTTTGTTTTTGCTAACGTTTTTTTTAAAACGATTTTCAGTTTTGAAATTTTCGTTCGTTTTTAAGCTTTGAATAATCAGAATCGATTTTATATTTTGATTTTTTAAGATTAATTCTTTATGTTCAGAAACACGATCGTTTTTTTTTATTGAATACTTTGAAATAAAATCGAACAAAAGAAAATAAATTAAAAGAAAAATTGTCAATATTCCGTAAAGTCTGTTTCTTTAGCTATCACTTCTTCAGATTAAATAAAACATCAGACTTATACTTTTTTATAATAACGTCGCGAACTACATACGCATTTAACTCGTATATTTAATGACGCAATAAACGATATCGTTTAAAAAGCCGCATACATTATGGACGAAAACATCAGATATAACAAATTGATTCTATTCTGGCGTACATATCTGTTGTTTGACAAAGAGTCTGTTTTATAATGAGAGCACAAAACTCAATATATATGCTATGACTTACTAACTCAGTGCCTGTGATCAGCATTTATGTAAAAAATCTTGTTTTTCTTGACGTATGTAGTCGGCGCTATTAAAAAAAATGTCATCTGTGACGACACACACCGTCGTTATTTAAAAAAATAACTACATGACGTCTCGAGGCGCAATGGGAAAAAAAACCTATATTTTCATGTCGTTTCAACTCGTTTTGCGCGTGAAGAGTTAATAACTTAAAATATTTGAGTAGAGGAATACTAAAAAAGTACCTAAAAATTCATATATAAATATTTTCACTTCTGCTTTAAATTTTTCTATCAAGAATCCATATATGCATTTTTTCGCTTCTAATGAGTCTCTCGTCTCCGCCCATACAAAAAACATATATGTAACTTTTAATTTTATTTCAATTAATCTTGCATATAAAAAAGCATGTGTGCTGTTTTTATTTTTATTTTCCACACCCCCAAAAGCATTACATATAAGTATTTTCTTCTTTTTCCATCAGCTATTTTCTGAGTCCCCACTCTTATATGCGCTGAAAAACGCATATATAGCCCGCATACTTAACAATACATTCGCGAGCGCAAACGTTTACAACATAATATTTCGCACAAAAAGATTGTTCTTTTTTTTTGCAACAACTAGTTTTCTAAAAAACGATAGTTACAGAAAAAAAAATCGGATTGTCTTAGTGTTTGTGTATCTGCTCTTGCTCTGCAAATAACCCCAAAGACGAAAGTGCCTAAACCTAAAAAAAAGCAAAGTTTTGAAACATAACTTGAAAACAAGTCAAAAAAAACAAACAAGCAAGAAAAATTATTATTAATATTTATTAAATGTAAAAATCTTTTTACTTTTTTTTACTATTTCCATTTGCTTTTTTATTTCTATCTGAATACATTTTCGTAGATTTTAGTGTTATTTTTTTTATTTTACTTTATAATGTTTATGTAGGCTTGTGTGTCATTTTTTATTAACTTCTATTTAAAAAAGTTTAAGTTAATAAGCATTTACTTTAGTTTGTTAAAAGAAAAGCTATTCTAGATTTGTTTTTTGATAGTTTGTTTTTTGAACGTTGATTTTTGATTTCCAAAGTCAGTTTTTTAATCATGTTTTTTGGTTGTCTTTTTATTGAAAAAAACTGTCTTTTTTATACCAATCCGAAAAATGGCCGATGAATTAACAAACATCAGCTTAATTAATACGTTAAAAAAGAAATAGTCGAACAACATGAATAAGTCGCAGACACGAAGTTTGTTGTAGCTATTTTTTATTTTACAAACAACTGAGTTATTAATATCCTTCAAAAATACATATATACATTTTGTTGTTTTCGTTTCGTTGTAATAAATTACATATTTGTTTTTTTCAGATTTTAGAGTAGTCTTAAAAAAAGCGCTCGCATCAGTTTTTATTATTATAGAATTAACTCTTTCTTTTATAAGCATCCCATCAACTCTTCCCAAGTCTTCTTCTCATCACATAGAAAAAATCTATTTTTTAAATTTTTTTTGAGAGGGGTAGTTATAAATAATAAGAAACAACATAAATGCGTGCCTGGCGAAGTAAAATTAAGAAATAAAAGAATTTTTTTGTCATGGGCGTAAAACTTCTAAGTTTAATTAAATATATACCCGATCCCTTGTATGATAATAGATATAAGGGCACTTGCCTAGTACCCCCCCCTCATTATAATTTTTATTATACATTTTTCTATTATAAATTAATTAAGTATAAGGTTTAACTAAAAACATTTCTCAAATTAACCAATGTTTAAGTTTAAGTAGCAATTGATAATCGAAATCTTGTTTTTTTTATTTCTGTTGCGCTGTTAGACGCAAAACCCCGCGTCTAGGCCTTTTAGTCTTTTTTTTAAATTATTTTTTTTATAAAATTCGTCTGTTCGTTCATTTTAGTTCAATTTCTAGTATATAAACGACAATAATACGTGTGTTTACGCCGATTTAAAAAAAATAAAATTAAAAGTTACTATATATTGGCTAGGTTTTTACTTAAATATTTTTACTTAATTAAGATTATAGTGTAGTTTGCTTAATAAAAATTATAATAGAAGAGGTATACTAGCAAGTGCCGATATAAGTTTCAAAAATTTATTTCGAAAGCTCTTACTTGAAAATGTCGATTTGAAAAAAGCGTTTTAAAAAAGCCTCTTTTAAAAACATAATGCTAAAAAAAAGATCTTGAAAAACTGATACTGAGAACCGATTTTGAAAAAGCCAAGTTGAAAAGGTTTTTAAAAACTGAACATAAAAAACGATTATAAAAAAATGAAGAATAAAAACTATTTTAGCGAAAAGGGTTTAAAAAATAGAACCTAATGTTGGGGGTTGTAAACTCACTTTAAAAACTAAAGTTTAGCGCTCGATAACGCGAAACCGAAAAATCAAATCTAATTTCTTGCTTGGAAAATCTCAAAAACTCGAACTCAGAAACACTTATTTATAAAAAAATAATTTTGTTTTATATTTGTCTGGAAAACCACAAGCACTATAAGCTAAATATTAGATTTTAATCTGTAAATTTGTAAATTAAACCAACTTCAGATTTAACTTAAGAGCTTTAGTTTTTAAAGCTAACTGCTGTCAATTCGTTTTTCAGATTAGATTTTTTAGACATGATTTCTTAATATCGATTCTCAGCATCAAGGGTTTCAACATCGAGTTTTTAGTTAGCGTTTTTTAGACTCGAATGTTATGATTCGACTTTTAAGCTCGCTTTTCGAAAAAATGTTTTTTGAGATAAGTTTTTTATATCTCGAGTTTTTCAGAATTGATTTTTTTTGAACCAGTTTCTAATGTATGATTCTTGAGGCTTGATTTTTTAATTGCTATTTTTCAAATTCAGTTTTTTGAGATTCAGTTTTATAAAATTGGTTTTTTGAGAATCAGTTTTTATAGTTTAGTTTTCGAAAAACTGTTTCTTCAGAGAGATGTTTTTGATTCGAATACGCACGTTCTTGCCTCTGTCCATATATTAAACTAAAGGACCTTTTCTCAAGTAGCATGACTGGTTACGAGTAAATGTCGCTCTAGTGAGCTTTTTAATAAATCAATATCATAATCGAGTATTTTTTCACGTACGAAATT
>SBJP01000664.1:0-11988 GCA_014805705.1 Cucumispora dikerogammari
ATGGGGGTTTATGAGTAAAAAGATTAAGACAAAAAAAACTTTTATACTATAATTAGTAAAAAAGCAATAGTAAACTTTTTTTTTGATTTTTTTTCTAGAGAGAAAAGTAAATTAAAATTTTAAAAGTAATCTGTAGAATACTAAATCTCCGTAGAAGACATTCTAACAGATATATATTATATCATATGAGATTATATTACCAAACGGGATAAAAGAGTTATTAGTTGTGATTATGATAAATGATACATACACACAATAAATGTGTGTATGTATAATATTAAAGAACATAATTATATAATGTTCATTGTCGACACGTACTTATATATATTAATATGTCAAATATTTCACTCATATTAAGGAGTTTTGATTAACAGGTTTTTAAAATATATTTTGTTACGTATTTTAAATAAAGTATATCGTTTTTCAAATAAGCATCTTAGTGTAAAATTTCGGCTTTACTCGTAATCAAAGTATAATTAAAAAAAGCTTTTTTTGTTTTTTTGCAAAAGTCTTTCAATTATTTTTTTCTGAGTAGTATTAAAGCTTTTTATCTACTCAAACATAGCTCGGTGTGTTTTTACTTTTACCTTTTTAAGCGAATTCAAGATGACTCTGTAAAAAAAACTCAAGAAAAGTCACTATTGCGCATATAAACCAAAAACACAAAATAAAACGATAACAAGAATTTGAATTAACATTAAAAATAAGTGTCGAAAATAAAAAAAAGTAAAAAAAATATCAGACAACATTTTTGCAGAAGAAATAAAACAAAAAACTGCTGGAACTAACATAACAAACACAGAAAACCATTATTTCTTTATTTATACGCTTTTTTTCTAGCCTTGAAGTCCTCAGAGGCTACATACTTTAACATCACAATATTACTATTGCCTCGTTTTTAATTATGTGTATTGTTTGTATAAATTATATACTGTTCTTGTTTTAAATTTCTTGTTTTCAAAAAACTATTTTTATTAGCGAGACATCTTCAATTACATAATACTTTTAACTATATACGACTTTGCTATATCATATAAATATTATAAAAGTAAATAAGCTGTCAAAATGATCTGTACCGTCTTAACATTAAACTAAATGATATCGCCCTTTTTACTTAAACAGTTTTTATATTCATATGTTAGTAGTTAAATTAAGTTTATTAAGTTTCAAAATAATAACAATAAAATGTCTAAATAAGAGCCATTTCAAATAGCATTTCACTTTTATATCACACTTAA
Organism: Cucumispora dikerogammari; assembly: GCA_014805705.1. Classification (NCBI taxonomy): domain Eukaryota; kingdom Fungi; phylum Microsporidia; genus Cucumispora; species Cucumispora dikerogammari. The sequence goes on from SBJP01000664.1 coordinate 1,239, forward strand.
TAAAAGAATAACAGGATTATAAAACTTTGTTTTATTACTTAAACAAAATATAAGAAATATAAAAGACACAATTTCATGAAATAATATAATAAGTTGTTATTAATCCCATTTGTTAAGAACAATTTCCAGTTTAATAAACGAAACGCCTTGTTTTTTTAGTATAATTTTGAGTTTCATTTAGTTAAAAAACTGGTCTTGTTTGTTAAAAACAAAAGTCTTAAAAGTTTTCTTAAGTGTTTTTTTTTGATTTATTTGATCTTAAGTTTTCATATTGACTTAAAATAAGGAGTCTGTGAATCGTATTTATTACTGTTTTTATATTAATGCTTGTTACTATTACAGATAGTATATAAATGAAGTACAAAAAAAAAGAGGTTTTCGTTTATAATAGAGGTTATGTAAAAAAAAACACTGCCTGTAAATATAATTAATATTTTTATGTTATTAAAATAAAGCTAGTGATCAGAGTTAAGATTAAAATAATTGCGTTATATAATATATTTAATTAAAACCTGACTGTTTTCTTATTAATATATTTTAAGCGTATTTTCGCCTAGAGAGGTCAAAAATATGCATTTAGTAAAGATTTAATAGAGAATCTTATGAAGTAAAATCCAAACATGTTTTCAATTCAGAAAAATTTCTTTAAAAAAATGTAAACAATTTTGGCTAAACTATTAATTACCCCTTTTGGGAAAAGGCAGCTTTTCGATATAATTGCTAATTTCTTAAATAAGAAATTTAAGTAGCAGAACTAGTATCGCAGAGCATCTTTAATTTCATCTGACTCGTTTTGAAAATCGTTTTCAACTGTTTGGTTTTTTGTTTTTTACATGTGTTTAATAGGCCATGATAGACCAAATAAAAATAGCAACTAGTTTATTCATTTCAATTTTCGGAATAACTGTGTATACATTAAATCGTCCAATGTTTTACTGCGGTTCATTAAAGGCACTAATCTGTTTCATTTTTGTAGGAATATTGTCATCTTCAACAATATACCTAATGGGAATCTCGTATTTAAAAGTTTTGGAACTTAAAAAAAATACTGATTTATATAAAGACAAAACTATTTATCAAACAATTAGCATGAAACTAGCGTTATCTTTTTCATTAATAATGATAAGTATGAACTTCTTAGTTGCAATTGTTATTTTCTCTGAAGCTACAAAAATTTTAAAAAACTGTTTAATATTTTACAATTTTTATAGCAGATTTAAATTAAATTTCTGTATACTTCTTATTATAGTTTTTATCATTGGTCTACAGTTTATAAATCCTAAGTTCAAAACCAAAATTACTTTTATAAACACGTTTATAATTTTCTTGTTTGCTACTTTTTTATTAACATTATATTTCAAAAAGTGTCATAATAACAATTTAACAATTGACATTTCAAAAATAAATACCGATAATAAGAAGTTTAGTTTTTGGCAAATATTATCTAGTATTTGTTTCGGTTTTAGTTGTCAGCACGTCTGTATATCAACATTTACCAAATTAAAAAATAAAACGTCAAAAAATATCATAATTATTACAGTGTTATTGTTAATTATGAAGACTGTGGGTATTTATACGATTGGGTTGATGGGTTATTTTATTGTAAGAAATGAAAAAGTTTATGATGGAAGACCTTTTGATCAAAATTTTTTACTTGAAATGTCATCAGAAGATTCTTATTTTTTTCAACAATTTTTGATAAAAAAAAATATATATTTTCAAAACTTTACTATGCTTGTAATTTTAATCATGACTTATTTATTGATAAATACAGTATCTATCTTAAGCAGTGTAGTTATACGAGCGTATGATGAAATATTAGATGTTATATTTTATTTATTGAGACAATCGCCTGTGTCAGAAGGAAACGGATCAAGAATGGAAACGTTTAGAGAACTGTTTCATAATTGTGTTTTTATTATATTAGTTGTTTTAGGTTCATTTTGTTTAGAGCCTTCTTTTTTATTGAAATATGTTTCAATTGTATTTGGTAATATTATTTGTTTTATAATACCTGGGTTAATGTATTGCTTAATTTTAAAAAAGCTGAGTTATTATAAAAAAGTTAGTATAGCAGATAGAATCAGGTATTGGTTTAGTCATTTCTTAATTATATTCGGCAGTGTTTTAATAGTTATAATGCTTTTAGTGTCATAGGCTATGTTTTGGAGCGATCGTGTTATATTTACGTGTTATATGTTTTGGTTTTACTGTGATATTGTTTGTTTTAAATATTTACTGCCGAATATATATATCGGTGTTTATAAAAGACAATATTTTTACTTTAATATAGAAATGTATACATTCCAACCTCTTCTTGGTTTAAAAACGATCACGTAAACATGAACTCAATTAAATAAATATAAAACAGTTAGCTTTTAATTAAAAATCTGTATTTTTACAATCTAATATTTCACGTTATAAATTTTATTACGCTTATTTGTAGATATAAAAAGAAATACTTTTTTTTGTTTTTTGATTTCGAAATATTATCAAATAAAAAATGTTCCTTCTCTTAGCAATTCTTTTTTTCTTAGTAGCTATTTCAAAATGTGTTTACTTTTTTTCTACTATTTCATTTTTAATATAAGAATCTTACCGATGAAGATGTTTTACACATATCATATTCACTGTTTTTTAGTAGTTAAATGAATTTGTTTCTGTTATATTATTTTATTGCTCTTAAGTTCTAATAAATATAGCCATTAAACTTTTACTTCAAAACGCTGAACTAAAACTACAAAAGTCTCGAGTAAAAAAAATAACTTTTTCTTTCATAATTTGAGTTTTCGAGCTAGTTTGTAATTTTTGAAACTAGGCCGTAGTTTTTAACATTTTGTTTATTAATTTTATTCATTTTCGTAATTTATCAGTTCAATTAAAAACAAATTGTTCTTTTTCTTTTACATATAAACTATTGTCGTAGTGTACAAACTAAAAAACGTAGATGTTCTTTAAGTATTGTTCATAAACTGAAAAAAACAGCTCTTTACGCAAATATTTATTTAAAAAACTTAAAGTTGAAATTAGGGCAACCTGGAGCTGCTCATAAACTCTAACTTAAGGCCTCTAAACAGAATTCGGCATTTAAAAAAAAATTAACATGTTTAAGGTTAAAAATATTTTATTTACAATTTATAATATAACATCATATACATTTCTATATTTATACATGCAACTGTTTTTATATTGTAATCATTTTACCTCCACAAAAAAAACACGTTCTTTCAAGAAAAAGTGCAGAACAGCATAGTTGTTCGTTAAAAATACTTGATGTTAATCTGTCTATTTTAAAGCTAAAAATATTAAGAAAGTTGTTTTTCTTAAAGCTTTCTTATACATAAGCGCAAAAACACACAAAAATATGCTCTGAATAATTTAAATGGGCTACTTCAAACGCTTCTTCAAATAAAAAATGTTTTTCTTGTGTTGTATTAATTAAGCTAAGTATTTTCTTGTAGTTTCTGTAAATATATATTAAATATTTTTTCATAGACGTATAGATAATACAGCTAACTCTTTGTTTATTGTTTTTCTTTTATTTTTAGAACTTTACAGATTTTTGATCACATTAGACAAATAATTATAGTAATACATACTAGTCACTAGCCAACTATTTCTCTGTTATAATTAGTTAAAGTGCAAGTTCTATGACAATATTTTTTTATCTTAAACGATTTTATTAATTTCATTTTATCTGATCTACTAAAAAAGTCTGTTTTTTTAAAAAGAAGTTTGTTTTTAAGAATCATTCGTGTAAAATATGTACAAAACACGATACATAAAAAACAGATAAATTTTTTTTTACTTCAGAATCAGCTTTTATCATATAATTAAGAGCAACAGAAGTTGAAAAAAAAGCACAGAGAATAGTTCTTTTATAAATTATTATATCATTTTCTGATATTGTATCTGAATTAACTTTTTTTTAATACTACACTTAACTTAAAAAAGCGACACCAGGCTTGGAAAGCAAGTTTGTTTTGATATTAACATGTTTTTCATCTAAATGTTGTCTATCATCAATAATCGTGAAAAAAAAATGTTCGAAATTTTAATTTGTATTCTATTTTTTTATATAAGAAATTTATTATATTACTGTTTATTTTTTATTTTAAGGCTTTTGGTTTAACTTAAAGAGAAAAGTTTTTATTGCGGAATATTTCAACCTATGCAGTATTTCAAAGATTAAAAAATCAAATATGTTAGTGTTTTTATGAAAGACTTTTTTTTTATTATAAACATTCACGTAAGGCTGCCCGTTTTTTTGCGCAAACTTAAAATAAATTAAAAAACGGCTTTTTAGCCCAGATTATTTAATTTTTTAATCAAATAATGGTTCTTAATAAAAAATCTTTCGCCAAAAATATCGTGAATCAAAAAGTACAAAACGAAACGAAACGAAACAAAACAAAACGAAACGAAACGAAACGAAACGAACGAACGAGCGAACGAACGAACGAACGAACGAGCGACTGAACGAACGAAACAACGAAAGCGACGAACGATCGAACGAAACGAAACGAAAACTAAGGAGTGATCGAAACAAACGAGCGAACAAAATGAACGAAAAAAACGAACGAACAAAACGAAACGAAAACGAACGAACGAAACGAAACGAAAGAATAATGCTTTCTATAATTAAAAGTTATCATCAAATGTACTGGAAAATAATGATTAGTCATATATTCTTCAATATAAAAAGTTAACATAAGTATTTATATTAAGTAGAATTGTTTTTCACTTTTTTAGATTTAGTTTCACATTTTAAAAAACATGCAATTCAATTTTTTTGTTAATAAATTAAATAATCTGGGCGAAAAAAACGGTTTTTAATTTATTTCAAGTTTGAGCGAAAAAACGCGAACCATTTCAATGATTAAAAAAACGATCTGTTAGTGTTTTTATGAAAGAGTCTTTTTTTTCATTTAAAAAACATTTACGTAAACATATTTTTTTTGTTTTGTCTTTTTTTTGTGCGAAAGTATACAAAACAAAATTATATTTTTTTTATAATTAACGATTACATCAATAAGTTTACAGAAAAGTTTCAATCTTGCGTTATAAAAAAATATCTTAAAGATAAGCATATAAAGTATTTTAAATTTTTTTTTCTTGTGGGTTTAGAGTGAAAATTATTTTTATTTATATTTTTTTTCGTAAAAGAAGTTTTTAAGGTTTTCAACGTTTGGTTGCTCTATTTATAAACCTTTATTCTGAACTAATTAACAAATGTTTCTATTTAAATAACATTTTTTTATTCAAATATATTGTTTGTTTTTTATGGCTGAGTGACTTTTCGCCATATATTTAATGAGCGCTGCTGCAACAAACAAATATATAAGCCAGCTTTTTCTTAATTTTTATTATGTCTTTTCTTAAACAATACATAATTAAAAATTGTCAATGTAATTGCTTTTAAAAAACAATAATAGAAGCAATGTTTAACACAATTGACTTTTTTTAATCCAAAACATATTTCAAAACCTATATAGTTTAAACGTATACGAACGAAACGAACAAAACGAAAACGAAACCAAACAGAATAAAATAAGATAAAATAAAATGAAATAAAACGAAAACAAAAATAAAATCAAAACGAGCACAAAAATCAAAAGTAAAACTCAAAAAAACGAACGAAAACTAAACAAAATAAAACAAACTAAAACTAAAACAAATTAATAATATTTTATCAGCTTCTTAATTCTCTCTCCGTCAGTTTTTCTTATCTTTTAAAAAATATATGTTTACCGAAAATTCGCGTTTTAATTTATAGAAAAAGCTGTCGAGTCAATATTTTTATTTAATTAACATTCGTTTTTATTTAAACAACTTATTTTTATTCAATTTTTTCTTGTCTGTGTTTTTATAAATATTATGCTCTTAATCATTGAGAGATGTATTGTTTTTCCGTATATATAAAAACAAAACAAAAACGATTGTGTTTTAGTTTATTCATTTTCTGAAACAATTGTTAGTGCTATTTTAAAATAAAAAGTAAAATAAGCCTCAGCTATTAAAAACTCTTTTGTTAAGTTATCTCTCACAGATTCTTCTAAATATTGTGAAGTAAACGATTATATATAGATAGAATGTGTTATTTAGCTCATGATATTCACGATACCTATCAAAAGCGGTTGTTTTTTGTTACCCTATATATAAATTTGTAGATTTTTATTTCCATCAAAAAAAACCATAAATCTAGGATATAAGAATGTAAAAAAAAAAATCAAAATGCAAATTGTTTTCATAATGATTGCTTCTATTCTACATGAATAGCTAATGAAAGCATTATGTACAATAATATACAGCCGACTCGATGCGAAACTTAAAGTTTGAACAAAAGTCGCTGTAAGAACGGTTAAAGTCTGGAACTAAACACCGCATTCAAACATCGCACTGAAAACTCTCTCATGTCCACTGAATTAATTAACGAAAAACTGTGATTCAGTTGAAAGGAATATCATTCTTATTCTTTTACATTAAGATTAGCTTTCGCATTTCGGCAACATATATATAATAAAACGACTTTTATATTTAAATATCAAAAACCAAATTTCGAAAATAAGACAATTTAAAAAAAGTTCGCATATATGAATTTAAATTTTAACCCGTTGCTTCTCGTAAAATTCACCGTTTATAGAACGCATTTAAAACTCTTCAAAATTATAAAGAAATTTTTAAGACTCTTTCGATTTTTCTTTAAGCAAAGTTGACAGAAAACACTGTGAGATTTTGTTATAAGATTGTTTTTAAAAACTATGCACTCTGTTTGTGTTCAATTTCTGATAAACTCAAAGGTTTCGTTTGTTGCGACTTTGTTGTTTTTTGTTTTTCTCGTCGCTTTGTAAATGCCTCTTGACTGTTCTTGTATTTCTCGATTCTAGCTTGAAGCGTTATATATTTTATATAGTCATTCGAGTTATAGTAGGTTTTCGCGTATTTTAGTTAGATAGAAACATGTTATCTTTTTCCCTAGTTTTAAATGTTACACGTCTGCAGAAAGGCACGACTAAATGGGTTTGTAAAAGTATTTTTCATATTTTTTTTCAAATAAAAGTATAAAAAAAGCGGTTTTTTAATCACAGATTTTGTTTTTATAGAGTATTCCATCATAAAATAAAAAACGGAATTAACTATTGATTTGGTTTTTTGAGTGATAATGTTTTTTATTAAACCGAATAGTTTTATATTAAACAATAGAGAATAATATTTAAATAAAAACTAAGCTGTCGTTAAATAGTAATGTTTTTATCAAAATAGAAAAACTTGTTAATTAGATAAAACGCTATACACGAGCCTGTTTGTAAAAACACGAACTTGACTTCAAAAATCACAAAATTATTTAAAATATAACGCTTTGATAGCAAAATCACGAGAATTATTAAAAGGCTTTAAAATTAACTTTTTTTTGCAAACAAATGATTACGAAAACTTTATTGCAAACTGAAAGTTATTTATTGTAACTCAAAAATAATAGCGCAAACCCAGAAATGATAAAATTATTCAGAAATGATAACAAAGAAAACAAAAATAAGACAAGGTTTATATAAATAATAGAACAAATTCCCAAATGATAGCTTTATTATCAACAAGAAAAAAATATGCTTAATAGTCAAAAACTAACAAAAAAAAATTTAGTTAGTTAGATTCATTTATGTATAGTTGTGTATTAAGTTTTGTTAATAAATATTGATATTTTTTTTAAAAACTGTTTTATCATTGCTGAAAACGATATCGTTTTTTCTGAAAGCAGACTTATCATTTCTAAAAACCACTATATTTTTTAGAATACACATTATTTTAATGAAAAGTATTTGTTTGCTATTAAAGTGATTTTTTCTTAAAGGATAAACTTTATGCGAGAGCGTCAAAAACTTTATCTGAGACTGAATTTATTTATTTGTTCGATAAACTTGTGACATTATGAAAAAGCTTTTTTCAATACAAGCTTTAAAAAAATGTGTGTTTTTCTTAAACGTAATTTTATTTAAACGTTTTATATTGCGCTACCGCGACTATGTTTTCTTTTTCAAAAAATGATTATAGAAAAAATATTTAAATAGCTCAACTCAAGCTAACGATTTTACAAGTGCCAAGGGGAACTCGAGAATTTTTTTAAGCAAAGCAGTAAATAAGCTATGATCTTGTTAGCAACAAAGTTGCATAAAAAAACGCTAACTGAACCACATATAGTAGAAGATTAATATTTTTCTTTTTTATTATCTAATTATCCGTAATTTATTATAATTTAATTAAGCCAATTAACTCATGTAAAAAACAAAAAAACATACACAAAAAAACTCACTTTTAGTATTAAAATTTTTTTCACAACTATTTCTCACTTTTACACTTCAAGCTAAACAGCTGAATGAAATTATCTTAATTTTTATTTTAAATTGCTACAACTGCGTAAAAAAAATTTTTTTTCTTTTTAATTTGTAAATTTTCTAAAGTTAAGTGGGGTTTTTTTACATTTTATTTAGAAAATAAGATATCAACTTGCTACAGCTTTGTGAAAATCTTTTTTTTTAGATTTCAATTTGACACTTTTGCAATTAAATTTGACATTTTCCACATTTAATTTTATTTTACTCGGAGATTCAGATACATTTAACTTATAATAAAAAAAACATTTACTTAATGTAAAAAACAAACAGCTAACTCTTAGTACTTTATTTCTTTTTTTTTTAAAAGCAACACGTTTATATAAAACAAGATGTAATTTAATTACATAACTATTTCTGTATTAATTACTTATCGTTTTTATGTCTGTTTGCTTCCGACTAAAGGATTTTCTGTATTATTAACTGCGAAAAATTTGACATATTTTTTGTCTTTAGCAAAGCTGTTTTCTATTAAGTTTAAAAAAGCGTTTTCAGGAGCTAAAAGCACAATATATTTTATGCTCCTTTGATTATTAAGTGTTTTCATAAAGCTTTCTTATAAATAAGGCTTTATTCATTACAAAAAAGCATTATTTTTTTTTGTTAAACTCTGTTTTAATCTATTCAACTTACTAGAAACATTCGTAGTTTCTTGAATTAAATGTTTAATCGATAACTTCAGATTTTATAATACAAACAGAAAAGAGCAGCGAAAAACACTAAAACCTCGCGTTATGATATTAGAAACGATAATATTTACTAAAAATTATGTTTAGGCCGCTTCCAGTTGCGTCGTCTTGATACGCAAAATTTCGTTTCGCCAACAAAAACAAAGCTTAGTATTAGTTAATGGCTCATTAATGCGAAAGTTTGAATATTATAATATAACTTTTTAAGACTACTTCACGAGTTTTCTTGCGACGAAAATAGTGATGTGAGTTTTAGGAAATTTTTTATTTCTCGTAAATTTTTAATTATGGAAAAGACAGCTGCACAAATTTAATAATTCGACTATCATTGTTGAATATGAGTGTAAAAGCTTTATATTTTTTGGCCAATATTGTGCGCAACAAATCTTTATTTTTTTACTAAACTTAACATTCTTATCTTTTATTTTAGTAAATTAATGTTATAATACTCTAGATATATTTTTACGATGTTTTTAATTGTTGATTTGAAAATAAGTCGAATATATAAATTTTGACGCTCGCTTGATCGTTTTTGTGTAGTCTAATAACACCATCTCTTAAATCTGAATTTTGTTTTTTATACTTTTTTTTGTGTTATAGCTTGTGTTTCGTTAGACTTTCTTCGCTTATAAGTCGAATTGCTTGTTGAACCCTTTCACGCTCACTATATTAATTTTTTGTCAAAAAAATTTGCCAAACGATTTTTAAATAAAAAAAAGCACAAAATAGATTTTTTAAAAAGAACAATATCTTCAAAATAAAAAAGAAGAAAGCAATTTTTTACTGAATAATTTCAAACTCGGAATTCGAAGAACTAGAGTCTTCGGAAACGTAAACCCAATCTTTAAAGAACGACAAAAACACAATGAAACTCCACAGTTATTACAAAAGTAAACAGTGGTCTTCCTAATACCGTTAGCAGAACAATGTTTACATCTTTTGTACTTATTGTCTTATAAGCTTTCATTAAATGTAAATCGCTGTTTTTAATTACATTACTTTCTTTATTTACCGTTTTTCGATTTTTTCTCGTTGTTTTATTTACCGGATTCCGGCTTGGTATGAGAAACTCCATAAAAGCTATTCTAAAATTCAGTTGTGTTTTTATTTTATCGCGTTCCTTACAAAAAGTTTTGTATAATATATACGTATTATGCATTATAAAACGAATAATATATACTGCAAACTTATTTGTCCACTTTTTGCCCTTTCGTCCAAAAAATACGACTCAACATCTAATCATATTTATCCACACCTCTCATATTCAGATTATAGCCATGTATCATCGCTGATATTTTGTTTTTTTTCATCAAAACACCCATTTTATCACTAGTATCAAAGTTATTAAAAGTCGAAATAAAAGCAACAACTTTTCTACCATACCAAATAAACGTATTTACTTTGTTTTTTTTAATGACATATATAATCAAACTTTTTCATACTCTTTTAATTGTCATTATAGCATTTAGACTGTCCACGGTTGAAACGCAGGGTTCCACACGCATAATTTCTTTCGTTTCTCAATTCGACACAAAAATCGTACGAATTATAAAAATTGTTTATGTAGAGTAAATAGTTTTTATTAGTATAATTAATCAATAGATTCTTAACAGTCTTTTTAATAGGTTCAGATATTCCCGTATATAAAGACATGCTACAAACAAAAGACGTTTT
>SBJP01000665.1:0-11983 GCA_014805705.1 Cucumispora dikerogammari
ATTTTTTATTGTAATACTTTTAATTGAAGCAATTAAAGAATTTACGTTTTCGAAACTAGCTTTGATTAACATTGCACAGTTGTGGAATAAATGGGCTTTGCATGAAATATTTTTTAGTTGTGGGTATTCAATCTTCAAATGATTAATTGATTTCTTCATATAAGCAGCAGCGCATCTGTTAAAACTAATCTAAAATTTTTTTTATTCAATTTATATCTACATATTAATTCTTCAACCGCAGTATGTATTGTAGAAAAATCGCATTCTTGAATCACCTTCAATAAATCACAAAAAATCCTTTGGACTCTCAATCAATCCAATTAAACACAGCATTGTTTTTTTTTTGTATGTACGATTCATCAATCATTAAGAAAAACTCCTTATTCAAAAATTTTTCTCTTATTCCATAAAGTTGCCTTTTATAAATATATCATTGAAATATTGTCTTATTTTGGTTTCACTTGGTAAAATATAATTTATTTTATAAAAAAAAGCTTTTAAGTTTTTATCTCTTAATTTATGAAAAGAGATCTCGGCTGAAATGAGACCCGTTATCAGGGCATCAAGAGTATCATTCTTTTGTTCATTAAGAAAAAACTGTTGGGGCGGTTCTTTATGGGAATGAACTGAATGTGCTTTCGACTTTCTATGTTTATCTACTTTACATTTTCTTTTGCTTTTTACTATTTTGTTGCATATTCTGCAATATAGCTCACGGTTGAGAGTTAGTTGAAATTCTTTTGGAAATTTTAAAACGTATTTATTTGGGGTTTTCGACATGGTTCTGTTAATTTTTTAGATTAAAAAAAGTAGTGAGAAATTATAAAAAGTAGGAAAAATATTAAAAAGTAGCAAAAGTAGCAAAAAGTAGCAAACGATTGTTCTAGTTATTATAATTCTAATTACAAAAGTTTTTTTCAAAATATACTTTTTGATCTTATAGTGTCTCAGCAGGGTTAATCGAGAGGATAATAAAAAATATAGTTAAAACCTTTTTATTACTATATTTACTTAATAATCTGTTTATTGTTTAGTATTAGTCTATGAGAGTCTTTTTTTCTCAATTAATTTATGTTCAAGTCTTATTAAAATATCAAAACTATAATATATGTGCTATAATGTGAACAGTACTGTCGGTCTGGTTTCAAGTCTCAGAGTTACAGAAGTCGTTCTGTATTCTACATTCTATTATTGTATAAATGTATATAGCTTAATCATAGAAGTTAATTCTTCAATATATCTTTTAACATCTTTAAATTAATTTATATTGTTGGTGAGAAACAAATGAATTGTAATGAAAAAACATCACATGACACAAACATTAATGTTTCTGCCAAAAAGTATAATATGAAAAAACAATTTTATGAAAAACTTTTTAAAATAAAAAAATATAACATCTGTTTGTCAATGATAAGCATTGAACATCCAAAAGAAAAAAAATGTTTTCTTATTGCATTTGCCATAAAAGTTTAAATTATTAATATTCGACTAGACTAAAAAAAGCATTTTGAATATGCGTACATTCTTCGAGTAAACATTTTCGCCACAGCCATTTGCAATGTTCACATTATTCAAAAGTGTGAACAAAAAAGTTTTTATCTGTTCTAAAATTTTCTTTTAACGCAAAAAAATAAGTATTTTTGTAAACATGCCGTTTTTTTCTTTTAATATTAATTGTTTTAACATCAAAAGATAACACAGAGGTTCTTGTTTTTTGTCATTAAGCTAAGTTTCAAGGTATTCAAGTAGTTCCTTTTCAACCAACGCGTTTATTCACCATTTTCTGATAATGTTGGTTTTTCTCAATATATATGTTTTGTTTTCACAGGTTTGTTAAAAAGATTTGTTTTTGTTCTTAACTGTTTTTATAAGAATCTTTGTTTTTTTTGATATTATATTCTAAAGCGAGCTTTTATTAAGTAAGTTTTTTATTACTTTAACCAATTTTGAGTGTTCGAATTAGGATGGGGGTCAAGTGTAAACCTTCATTTTTTTAGTGCTCAAGTCACAGAATATATGTGTGTTTATATAGTTTTGGTCACTACAAAATAGTTTTTTTTATTGTTCATATTAGTGCTTTGCCGCTGTATAAAGATACTCAAATTTAATCAAAAAAGATGAAGACAAGCGAAACAAAAGCCAGTAAAACAAAAAGTAAAAAGACGTAAGTCGAATAGACACATATTATTTTATTCCATTAAACATTTGATTTTATTAGTTTGTTTAGTCTGAAACTATCCTGTTTTATAATTTAATAGTATATCGAATAGTTATTTATACGTAACAAATAGTCTCCAACGCTTGGTGCTTATTTAACTTTATAGCCGCATTTGACAAAGATCATGTTTTTTTGATAAACAACCATTATTTTAACATAACATAAAACACCCAAAACAATTACAACGCAAATTTGTTTCTCGTATGTCTTTTTGATAATTAGCAGCTTGAAAAAAATATATTAAAACAGAGAATTTCACTGATTTCATGTAGATAATTAAAAAAGTTTCAAAAAAAACACACTTCTTTTATATAAGTCCCAGTTGCGCTCTGAGAAACATCATATGACGGCAGATATATTCATTGATCTTATGACTATTATTAAATTTTTGTCTCATCTGCTAAAATATTGCTCTCATTAAAATACTAATCAATAATGTTCTTTATTAAACAAAGAATAGAATAAAATCTTATCTTTTTGATTAGATAGAAAAAAGTTTTCATTTTAAATATGAATTAAAAGCAAAGTTTTTATATTTGCAAAAAATAATCGTAAAAACCAAATAAACGTCGAGTTCAAAACAAAAACAATCGTGGCTCCATTATACGTTACGTAATCTAGTGGACGTTTTTGAAAAAAAAATATTTAATTTGCCCATGCTAGAATTCTACCCAACACAAGCTGTTATGATTTCTAGAACAAGAAAAGCAATAAAAGAGTCAAAGCCTATTTGTATTGACAGTCCCACTGGTACTGGTAAAACAAGAATTCTTTTATTAAGTATTCTTCCATTTGTTGACACGACAAAACTTAACACTGGTATTTCAGTGCCAATAACCTCTGCAATCACATTAAATAATTTAGAACGAGTTTTTAATTCTGAGCCATGTAAAATATTTTACGTTTCAAGAACGCATAGCCAATTAAATCAAGTTTTAGATGAGATTAGACATATTAATAAGTTACATTATAAAACCAACTCTGATAAATTAATCAATGTGAGTGCGATTGTACTCGGAAACCGACAACTTTATTGTTCATCTTATGAAGGGGACATTGAAGAAATAAACAAAAAGTGTAAAAATGGCGACTGTGAATATAAAGAAGCAAAAAAATATCACATCGGGAATACTGATTTCTCGAGTTATGTCGCGTCATTGTATGACAAAAAATTTGATCATGATGAAATAAATAACGAAAACTGTGAACTTCAAGACAGCGATGATTTCGGGATGGCTTCTTTATTTAAAATCCCTCCAAAAAAAAGTTATTTATTTGACACGAAAACATTAAACTGTTTGGCTGATGCAAAAAATAAAGAGGTTATTAACACAGGTATTAGGGAAATACCTAAACGCTTTAAAACAGAAGCTAACAGTAATTTCTGTCCATATTATTTTACTAAACATTTTGTAACTTCTTGTCCGTTAACTTTTCTAACTTATTCTTCAATGATAAACCTATTTACGCGGAAAAGTTATCAAATAAATTTAGAAGGCTCAATCGTAATATTTGATGAAGCTCATAATTTATTTGATATGTTAATTAGTCAAAATACTGCAGAAATTTTATACTTCAATTTAAATAAACTCAATTATAGGTTGCAAAGTTTTTTTAATGAAGAAATTCAAAGATGTAAATCTAAAAGAACTCAAATCAAATTTGAACTAAAAAGTATTAAAAGTTTGATAACTAACATTTTAAAAATTGAACAGATTGTTTTTAATAAATTTATAAATTCTGGTCATAAAAAATTTATTTTATTTATTAAAGAGGAAAATAGAAAGACTCTGCTTCTTTCGCATTTTAATGAATGTTCGTCTTTAATATTAAGTCTATCGGTCACAGACTTTCAGAAAACGGTTGATATTTTAGAATATAATACACTTCCTTTAGTAGAGTATCTACAGACGGTTTCGTTTTTTAGAGATCAAATAGAATCAGATATGATTAACTTTCTGAGACTTTTGACAGAATCAAATATTAATTGTCGCCTTCATATTTCATTTGATATGAAATCTGCCGAAAGTGATGTTTGTAAAATCAAAAGCTTAAAAATATTCCCGCTAGATCCTTCAATTTATTTCAAGCCTTTTTCAGATGCCAAGTCCATTATATTTTCTGGAGGTACAATGGAACCATATACGTTATTAAATACACTTGTTCCGAACATTGAACTCATAAAAGGCGGTGCTGTTTGTAATGATTTTCTACCTGTTATATGTACACATTACGACCAAATAGACTTCAACTTGACATACGCTAATAGGGGAGCGTTATTTGAGCCAATAAAACAAAGCTTGGAGTCTTTTCTGACTCTAAGCAGTAACACAGTTGTGTTTTTTACAAGCAAGGAAATAATGAAAACATATGAGAACATTAAAACAGACAAACATGCCTTCTTTGATGATTTCGAAGGCTATAGAAACACCATTCAGCGCTACAAGTCAAGCAATGTGGGAAAATATGCGGTTTTATATACTGTTCTTGGGGGTGCTCTCTCTGAGGGTATAAACTTTGCAGATGATTTGTGTCGTTTACTCATAATTGTTGGCGTTCCATATCCTACGCTTGAGATGGCGTTATATGAAAGACAGCAATATTATAAAAACCAGGATATTGATATTATGAAATGCATGGCTTTTAAAACTGTCAATCAAGCACTAGGGCGTGCACTACGGCATAAAAACGACTGGGCTTCTATGGTTTTGATTGACAGTCGTTATAAAACGCAGAAAAATAATATCACAAGTTGGATTCAAAAAAAACTGAAGGAGGGGAGTGTCAACGAGTGTAAGTTAACGATTCAAGAGTTTATTAAAGAAAAAGATGTTCTTTTATAAATTATTAAAACAAAAAAAAAATTTTTCTCGAAAAAATTATTCTTTTTTTTTCAGTTTTATTATCTTGTAAGGCTAATTATTATATTCAAAAAACTTCTCAAAATAAATAGCCTCATTTAATTGTGATTGAGCATTTCCAATCTGTTTAAAACATTTCTTGAAAAAATTAAAACTCCATTAAATCTAATTACATGGGAGAGTATAAATATAAAGAAAAATATTCATGAATATAATATTTATAATCAAAAGCATAGATATCAATCAAGAGAAAAGTATACGTAAACGATAATATAATAGAAAGTTGTTTTTTACTATTTATATAATTACACTTATGTCTTTAAACATTTTTCTTTATACTTATATATAACATTGTATAAGTATTCTTTATTTTAATTGATATCTTTTATATCTGATTATAAAAGCATATTAGAACGTTTAAGGCTTGTAAATATACCATTTTAATATCAAAAAAGCATAAGATGTTTTTTAAACCAGATTTAAACTTTTTGCTATGTTTTTTTAATTAAGCAAAGAAGTGAGTTAGTTAAATGCAAAGCGTTTTGGTTATTGGTGAAGAAATTTTTAATACTTTGCCATTAAAAACACATATTAAAAAAATGAGCGTTTTTTAGAGGGCTTTTATTATTCTTTACTCAAAAATTCTTTTTTAAAAAGTATATATTACTTCAGAAGAGCTCGATGATCTACAAAAATCAACTATATATAAAAGAATCTCTATTTAAAAAGACTCAATACTGTCATTAACTTGCTTTCAGCGAGTTATATTTTGTTTTCAAAAAATATTGAGACGAGTTACAATATATTGCAAGTATTTTTTAAAAATAATTACAATATAAATATATATTTACTGGGTAAAGTTGTTTAAATATCATAAAACAACACATAGAATATAAATAAATTTTTTTATTAAAAAATCTGGAACGTTTTTTTAAAAAATTACATAAAAAAACGTTGTCAGCCGAGCTGTATCGTCCAAAAACAAAAACGTTTTTAGTGAAATCAGTTGTCGCCCTTAAGAAAAAAAAGATTTTCAGTCGACTCGTATCATATCACCTAAGAAACAAAACGTCAGAAGTTGAGACAGTCTTCGCTTCTAAAATGTAAACGTTTTCAGTCGAACTGTATCTCCTAAAAAGAACACAGGTAATATTTGAAAACACATATAACAAGAGATATTTAGAAAAAAACGATAAGCTGGTATCTTTACAAAAAAATTAGTAATACTATCACGGCCGAAATGTTGAGATGTAATGCGATAAGATCTATCGTAAAAACTTAACTATAACTTACGAAATGTCATTTTATATATCTGTTTTGTTTGATTGGTTAAGTCCTGGCTGGCTGTTTTGGAATTTTTTAATAAGATATAATAATTAAAAGGTAAATACCCTGTTTATATTTTCACCTTAACTTCATTGTCTCTCGTTAAAAAACAAATACCAATTCAGAGCTCGTTTTTGACATCGAAAAATTCTAGTATTGTATTGAAAACAAACGCAAGATTTTTAAGCTATGTCAAATTAAAATTACATCTTGTTTGTTTTCCTAATACAACGTTTTTAATGTTCTATTTTAAATAAACTGAAAAACTGCAATATCTTTTAAATTTAAGATAAACTTATGCTATCTTTTATCAAATCATAAATTTTTGATCAGCCTTAATAATTTCTGTATTTTATAATAAAGCTGTTTATAATTGTAATATCGTATACAAACTGTAAAAAAATTTTTTTGAAAAAAACTTAATTTTCAAAGACATAAAATTATACTAGTAAATAACACACTTATATAGTAGAGTATCGCATGCTTATTCTACGTTATATTAATCTAACGTTTAAATTTCAAAGTTTTATAATATATTCGTTGATACCAGTACAATTATGTGTTTCTAAAGACCAGTTTTTTTAAGTATGTTTCAGGTATAAGTAACTGGGTGGGTGAGATCTCGACTACTACTCTTTTGTAATATTGCAATTTAAACGCGAAAGTTTAGATTTAAAAATTACTTGGGTCAGTTTTTCGCGCCACAAACTGGCGCTAAGTTCGCCAAGAAAATAAATAGCGCCAGATTGTCGAGCCTCAAGTTAGCGCCAATTTCGGCAAAGAAAAAAATGTGGCAGTTTTCCGTGAAGCAAACTGCTCTTAAATCAGCAAAAAAAGTTGATTTCGTTTGTTCGCTCATTTGGTTTGATTCGGTTTGGTTCGGTCGTTCCTTGGTTTGTTGGTTCGTTTGCTCGTTTGTTCGTTTGCTCGTTCGTTCGTTTGTTCGTTCGTTTGTTTTTTTGTTTTTTTGTTCGTTTTTCAGTTTCGAGCGTTTCGCTCGTTTTATTCGTTCGCCAGTTTCGTTCGTTCGTTTGTTTTTTTTGCTTGTTTGTTCATTTGTTTCGTTTTCGTTTTTTTCGTTTCGTTTATTTGTTCATTCGTTTCGTTCTTTGCTGATTTGGCACTAGTATACTGAGGAGCAAAGTGGCGCCGATTGTTTCTTTGTCGAGTTTGGCGTCAGTTCGCCATGCAGCAAACTATTCAATTTTTTATTTGCTGAACATGGCGCCAGATTGCCGTGCGGCAATCTGGCGCATAGCCGTAAGTCGGCGGCTGAGATCTCGATTACTACTTTTTTGTAATAATGTAATTTAAACGAGAAAGTTTACGTTTGGAAAACACTCGGATATTTTACACAGTAGTTAAGTGACTTTTCGACCAGATCAAAGAGCAGTCTTTTTACCATAATTAAATGACGGTTTTTCAGCTGAGCGCTTTTCGACTAGATCAAAAAGCAGTTTTTTTATTATAATTAAATATCGGTTTTCGACTTAGTAATTCATAGTTTAATTAATTTTTTATTTAATATATCCTTAAACCAACAATGTACGAATAAAATGCACGAACGAATAATGAACGAAGCGAATGAACGCTCTAGTAAATTAATCTCGATTTTTTTTCTCAATATTCTAACATTATCTTAACAATACACTTTTTCTTAATCGATCCGCCGAGCGAACTAACAAAACAAACAAACGAACAAACGGAACAAACGAAACAGACGAACGATTCATCAAATCATTTTTTATTTTTTTCTTTCATATTCTACTTTTGTTTTAACAATACACTTTATTCTGATCGAAAAGCCGCCGAGCGCTCTATTACGGCTTTTTTGTAATAATGCAATTTAAACGCGAAATGTTAGGCTTGAAAATCACTCAGTATTTTTACAGAATCGTGTTTATTTGGCAGATAATTGATATATTTTTAATTTTGATTAACATTCTAAGACAAAAATAAAACATATATAGATAAAACTAAGACGTCTTTTTAGTAAATATAAGACGAAAAACGCGTTTTTTTGAGATTTCTAATGTTCACGTTGCAAAAACATGTTTTTTTATATACACAGTTATGTCAGTTTATATAAAACAAAATAACACGTAATTACGTTATTAATTAGATAATATAAGAAAATAAATGTTCGTAAATATAAACCAGCTGTTGTTCAAGGTTCTCAAGAAAAATTTTTGATTGATAAAACGAAAAAATCAAAAACTTTTTTATTTTTGATAAAAAGCCATATTAGCACAGTTAATTAAACTGGACAGCAACGAAAGAAGATATATTTGTATATATATAGGCTTTATTCAATAATATAATGAGATTCAATTTTGTTGATCATTTTTTATCTCAAAAAAAACACATAAAATATTATTTGAAATTAAGGTTTTAAAAATATTGATTAAAACTCTGTAATTCTAAGTTCCATAATAAATGTTGTCTTTATTTTAAAAGTTTTTAAAAATCACAGTCTTGCGTTTTATAAACTCTTTTTTAAATGACAATAATGTCTAGGCTATACTCCGGTTGTTGTTTGTGATTGTTTTTTTGTTGCCATATATTGAAGCGTTTGTGTGTTGTGTTCTAAAAATATAACTCTACGCATAGCTTGCTTTTTAATCCTTATTAAACATTTATTATGTTATGTTGAAAATAATAAAAACCCGCTCATATATTGAAAGCGATTAAAGAACTTATATGTTTGTGAGATAATCAATAATATTCAATAGTGTTAATGTTTTTTTGGTGGTTGCGCACTATGTCATCTTTTAAAAAATCAATAAGAAAACTGATGTTTTTAATAAATTAATAAAATTTATCTTATCTATTCAATATAAATAACAGCATCTTTCTCAAAAAATTTCAGTTTCTTTTCTGATATTAAAAATAAACTTATTGCAAAACTAAAAAAAGTTTTTTTCCGTCAACGTTAATATTCTCAAACTTCTGGCAATTTTCTTCTTTCGAAAAACAAACCTTAATTTACACAATATTTAAGGTCACTGAAAAATATTTGAAAAAAATTTTTTAATTTAAACACTTAAGTTTGACATGCGGATACTGCATCACGGAAGCCACTTTGTCGCCATTTATTTTTACTTAAATATTTTTTTACTTATTTAAACCAATTGATTATATATGTTAAAATTACAAACAAGAATGTTTTTTTTCAACATTAAAACTCAATTTAAAAACAAAGCCGTTTGCTTATTTTTCTATATTCACAAAAATCTATTAGATTTTAAGTTTTTTCTATTTTTTGAGACGTTTTATAAGAATATAAGTTATTCAATATTAAATTCGATTTTGATTTATTAAAATATAAATATATTATTTTATATGTCCTCTGTAATTTTATATCGAAACTAAAGAGATATAAATTTTAATGCACTACATTTTTGTAAAATCTAAGGTTTCTTCAACTATTTGTTCTCTATATAACTTTTTCGAAAACTATCAACAATTTAATATAAATAAATTAAAATATTGAATAAAAAAACTGTTTATCAATCCATAAGATTCTTATGAATCATATATGATGCATAATAAAAAAAAAGTTGCTCGTATACGAACATAAATGTGTGTAAAGTTGCTTCTAGTTAAACAAAACTAAAACACCGACGACACTTCAATCTAGTCTGAGTTCAATCAACAAATAACACACTCCTTTATAGAATAAACACTTTCATACCTTGAGATATATATTGATTATAATAGAAAACGAACATCAAACAATCACAGTGTCTGAGCGAAAGATCATATAAAAATGAAACCAGAGCTTACGATCAATTTAATCAAACACGATCACTTGTCTAAGTATACTCGAAAACCTTAACACTCATTTTTTTAACTCTAATTTTATATCTTACATATATAGTAACACAAACAAGAGTATAAAAGCAGAGTGGGAAAACGATAAAACACATGTTATATAAAAAACACTGAAATAATTGTTTTTATTATTTTAACATAATACATTGGTGTTGGTTTCTTACCGCTTTTCGAAATTAGGGGCACAAGATTTAGAACAGTTGATGGGCCTGATAATTGTGAACGTTAATAAAAAACAAGTCTTTACTAGTTTTTATTTATTAAAAGATATTTTAGACTCACCAAATATGGCATCAACGAATACATTACATCAGCGACGAGAGAGGATAAAATATAATTTTTTTACGTCAGTATATTCAGTCTTTGAAAAATGCAGGTCAGCTAACGAGCACATCAGTATCGATAACTCCACCATAACACATAAAAAACTCGACGTGATAGTTTACAATAAAAATAAACTCAAAAAAAAAATATAAAAACATAGATCATTTGTTCTTCCGAGAGCGAATATTTCCAACAAAACAATCTTGTATATTGGTATAACAATGAATGTTGATTCTATAGTTACCAAACCTTCAAAAACATAAGAGAATTTAATCGTTGTCTTTGTTTGAACAACCTTTACACAACACTTGATAACTCAAAAAAGCATTATCAGAAAAGACTTGTGTAATCGAGATCTGCAGATCAAATCGAAAGAGTCTTTCAAAAAAAAGCTTCTTTTGCTTGCAAAATCGAAATTAAAAAAAGAACTATTGTTTTTAACTAATGATGAACAATAAACGGTGCTCTGTTATAGAACAGAAAATTTGTTATTTTGACGCCCACATTTAACTCTGTAAACTTCGATGAGTACAAAAACACGAGAACAATTTTATTGTCTTAAAGCCGTAATTATAAAGCATAGGAAAAGAATAAAACTTTTGATTTTATTAAAAACTATAATTTGTACATAAACGTGTGAATGTTCTAGGCCCGAAAAATAGTTATTACAGAGTTTCTCAGATAAAAAAACCACTTTCTCAAATAAAAAATCACTTTCTCACATAAAAAAACTATACTGCAAATACTTATTAAGATATGATTAATACTATAATAGAGTTAGAAGAAGCTGTTTTAAATCGATTTTTAATTATTACAGAATCAGTTTGTAAGATTTTTTTGTGATGTAAAGTGTTTTGCTTTAAAAGAACCTAAACGCGAAGACTTTTAGTTATTAAACTTTTTATTCATTCGTTCGATATCTTTATTATTTATTATATTTTAAATAGCTATAACCTATATATTTCTAAATTCAATGTTAGAATCAGAACGATCATATCTTGCCCATCTATTACTTTACTCGTATACTGTTTTTTACACTATTTATAATTTTTGTTTACCGAGACATTAAATTTTCTTATTTATCTGAGTAGTTTTTTTTTATATGAGAAAGTTGTTTTTCTATAAGAGAAAGTGTTTTTTTATGTGAGAAACACCGTATGAAAGAATAAAAAAGAATATATGAACATTAACACATTGACTGCGGCAGCCTTTGTGCATTTAACGTTTGCTAGGCGCGTCACGCATCAGCTGCATAGGATTATTGTGACGCGGCAAAATATATAAACAATGTTGTTTTTTTTGCTTTTGTAAATCTTGTTCATATTCTTGAATATTTGTAGTTCTGAAACATTTAGTTTATTATATTTTACTCCACAAATAAACAATGTATTTTGCCTCTTGCAGAACTTGTTCTTGTTCA
>SBJP01000666.1:0-11977 GCA_014805705.1 Cucumispora dikerogammari
AAAACATTATACATAATAGTCTTGCTTTTAAATAGCAATAACACTTTGTTCGTGTCTTTATGCGCTCGAAAGCAAACTAAAAAGCACTAACTAACGCAATTAATAAACAATTAAAAGTTTTTCTGTTTTTTTTCAGATAATGTTTTTGTGCTTAACAGCCTATATAAACAAATAAAAGAAGTATGTAATTATTACTTGCTAATAGAAAATGTTTCTTAGTTGGTTTTTACTTAAATAATTTAGTTTAGTTATTTATAATAAAAATTTTTTTACTTGATATTATAGTGTGTGATAAAGAGGGGGAAGGAATAAAAGCTATAGAAAATTATATGAAAAATTAAGCTACGACTAAAAAACGCACTTTGCTTTTTTTCTGAAAGAGCTGTTTTTAAAAATATTGTAAAAACGCAACGGCGATATATTACTCGCATTCGAAGTCTTTTTACAATATATTCTAAAAACACTTACAACTTCAAAAACTCTATAATTACAATATATAATGAAACTAGTATAAAGTTTTAAAAAAAATACAAACTTTATAGTATAACAAGGTTTTTTTTTAAAAATAATCTATGGATACTAATGTTTAATTTTTTAAGTACATTATATAACCAAAAAACGGAATATACAATTTAATATGTGAACACAATGTTTTAGAGTTGCACTAAACAGATCTAGATTTTAAAACTTTTTATAGAGAACAAATGTTTTATTTATTTTTTTTAAATGTTTTATATGCAAAATAATCTTTTTAAAAAAGAAAAAAAATAAATATATTTTTATACTGAAAAGACAGTGAAAAGTGACACTTTTTTTTACTAAAAAATGCTGTAATAGTTTTTAATCTTTTTTTTTGACTGAAAACATAGATAGTAAAAAACTCAAAAAAAAAGAACATATTTTAGACAGGGCTTTCAAAAATCTTCGTAATTTTGTGTGTTTTTGATTTTCAAATTTTATATTTAGAAATATAAAAAACTTTAGATCTTTTTTTGAATTATATACAGTGATGACTTTCTGTTGTAGATACCTTCTTTATAATATTTGTGCGGTTTTCATTAAATAATATGAACACAAAATTTTTATTAATTGGAAAAGCTCAATTGTTTTTATTTTCTAATATTAATTGTGTGATTGTTATCAAACCAAAATCTATTTTAAGACTATGATTAAACTAAAATTTAGAATCTTCAGATATTTACATAACTTTTTAATATTTTATTTTTCGCTTTGCTTGTATTTTTTTATATAACCTTTTCCAAGTCTTCAGTATCAACTAGATATTCTTAGTTTTTTTATTATTCTGCGAATTCTATCTCAGTATAATAGCATATTATAATTTCGTTGTAAACTGTGTTAACTTTGCCGATAATTATCTCAGATAAGTTATATGGTTAGTGCTTTGTCAAGTGTTTTTATATAACGATTTTCAATCGTTTATATTGAAACAACACTCTAAATCAAATAATAAAACACATAGCATTACAAATTTTATATCTTTTAATAATATTATAACTATATTTTTTATTCTTTGAAGCTACAGTTGAATATTTTTTTGTTCATAGCACTTTTTATAGTGTGGTTTAAAAAACCATAAAATTTTGGCCCTTTCCCGGTATTTCCCACTATAATTTCAATCAAGTGTTTTGCACTTTAATTTTAATTAAGCAAAATTCGCTATATTAGAATAGTTTAACTCACGGCACAATTTGATTTTAATGTGGTTCAAGAGAAATACATATACATAAAAATTTTTCTTTACACAGGGTTTTTAAAAAAAGTTTATGTAATTCTTAAAAAAGTTAATTTGATTTTTTATTGACGAACTTTTACAAGTCAGCCGTAAAATATTTGCGCGCTAATTAGTGCACAAAATATTAAACAATATTTCTTAATACGATACAGTTTTAACTGTAAGAAACAGTTATTAATAAAATATACAACGGACAACCGCTTACTTATGTGTTAGTATATTTTTGTTGATTTATTAGATGATGTTTTTTAATTTTTTTTGTTATATTTTTTAATTTCAGTAAGGCTTACACACCGACTCAAAAAAAAAGAAATCAAACAAAAGAAAGTTATAAAGAAGAAAGACTGTTAAACGATAAATGACGAGCTGACTGTTTTTTTGTCGAAGAAAAACGAAATCCAAAACTGTATTGGTTTTTAAAGACTATAATTTGAAATAAAAACACGCGAAGAAACATGATGCAAAACATCGGGCGCACGAGGGAATATATCGTACAGACAAACGAAGCTGAACTAAAAAAAATTTGTCTTTTCAACAAAGTTATTTTAGAAAAAAAATCGCATTTCTGATTATATTGTAGAAGGCTAGTTATCTTAGCGAAAGCCTGATAACAAAAAAACAAAATCTCGTTCCGATGAATATCATTAAACAATTTTTAAAAAGTTTTGAAAATCTAATTGTTCTAATAAGAAAGCAGTTATTTCTAAAATCAAGTTGTCCACGAATCTTTAGACAGGCGAATTGGCGAAACAGAAAGATATATTAGAAAAAAAAGTTATAATGTTAGGCTGCACTATTTTAATTTTATGTTTCAGAATAGATGAAAATACAAATGCTACTAATATTACGCAGATAACAGTTTTTATAGAGTGTTGATGTCTGTAGCGGTAAAATCGGAGCAGCGGTAAAATTGGGAGTAATTAATTATATAGAAAATATATTTTCTTTATGTTTTTTTATTAAGTAGCCTCGCGGTAAAATTGGGAGTAATAAATTTATAGTGAAAATATTTAATAATTTGGTCAATTTAAATAAGCTCCGGTTTTCCCAGTTATTGCCGGTAAAATCGAAGCAATGGTTTTTTTATTAATCTAATAAATATTTTCACTATAAATTTATTACTCCCAATTTTACCGCGAGGCTACTTAATAAAAAACATAAAGAAAATATATTTTCTATATAATTAATTACTCCCAATTTTATCGCTGCTCTGATTTTACAGCTACAAACTGACACTCAAGTTGTTTTTAAAACCGACTGTAGAGAAAAAGTTTTTTTTTACAGTAACATTCGAGTTTAACTAAATCACGTGAGATAAGTATTTTTTTTTAAAAACACAAAATAGAAAAATTGGTAAGTATCAAAAGATTGTCATAGTTGAATATTTTAAAGGTCATTTAAAGATGACATAAAAATTGTAGCGCACCATGTGTTTATTCAAAGTTTTTCGTTTTCTATAATATATATTTTAATAAATTTAAATATCAGGTGTATACAGAAAAATTTCTTAAAAAAGCGAAAAGAACTAGTTCATTTTCGGCCTAAAAAAGAAGTTACATATTATGTAAAAACTTTAATTCTTACGGTTGCAATAACACGGTCGATGTACAAAAAAATAATTTTTTTTTCTATTCTATATGAGCTATATGCAAAACATTAAAACACATAGACTAACGATGATGTAAAAAAACGTTTCTATATTTAAATTAACAATTATAAAATATTCTGTTTGTCACATTGGCCAAAAATCTAATAGTATATGTATTTTTAAGGTTAGAAAAACACTCTCTTCATATACCGATACCAACCTGAGAACAGCTATTATATATATAGAAATAAACTAGATAGGTAGAGCCCCATAAGTTGGCCACAGCAAACAACACGTATCTAAATCTTCGATACAAAGTTTGAAACTTTCACGATCGTGTTTTATTAAAGCTTTCAAAGCTCTAACAGGGTAGGGCAGAGGGTTGACAAAATTTATTTAATATTCGAAGTCAAATAGCCCGTGAATATGATGCATTTAATACAAACAATAGTGTCTATATGAGAGTTTAGTGAAGATGTAATTTTCGAAATGAAAGTTTTTACTAATTCGTCGATAAAAATAAAAGATAAAACAAAAAACTATTTTTCTAACCACTCAAGAAAAGACAATATTTAACACTTTCTCCTACTATAATTTAAATAGACAAAAATATTTAAGTAAGAAATAAGATATTATAAAAAAAGTTTTAACTTATATATTGACAAACAGCGTACACACACGTTTTGGTCACGTTTATTCTTCGATAAAATGAATAAAAAACCACAATTGATAAAAACAGTAAAAAAACAATTATCTTAACAAATAACCAATAGCATATAGTCGAACTTTCTGTGCACAGTGGCGCAACAGTGACTAAAGGAGAGAAAAAAAAATATTCATTCAAATTTTCTAATAAAAATTTTTGCTTTTTTATTTTTCGTTTTTTTTTAAATTATAAAAAAACATTTTTGATTAAATTATAATGACAGGAAGGGTGTATAAATAATGCAATTTCTACTAAAATAAACACATTAATGTTTAGTCTATTTATTTCGTTTAATTTCATTGTTTTAGATAAACAAGAAAGAGACGCCGGTTCTTCTCGTTTGTTTTTATATTGTCCTGAGTTGGTTTTTGACTCTTGAGCTCTTCTTTTATTTCTAATTTTTTAACTGAATTTAAGTTTATTCACTGAATACGAAGACTGCGCTTCTATATTTACAAAACAAGGCGCAACGAAACCAGCTTACAATAGGATATCTGCTTTTTTATAACCCTCAATTTATCATGCTTTCCTCGCTAGAGCTCACAACAAGCATCGAAATCTCTAAAAAGATTAGTTTGAATTAAATGAAACTTTCAAAAACCTTGACCATCATTTCATAGATATATATTATACGAAAAACAACATTCAAAAAAAACATATTTTGTTATTTATGTTAATAAATCTAAAACAAAAAAAGTTTTTTAAACGTAGTTACAATACTGAAGCAAAGATTTTCATTTACAAATAGACACATTATAATTTAACTTTAAGTTCCAACGTATCGCTGTTCAACAGCTAAGATAGGGATACAGAGTGAATTATTAGTTGTTTTTTTGCGCTACGGCTGCGAGAAAAATAATTCAATGTTTTAGTTGATGACAGTTTACAATATAAATATAAATTTTACAACCCGCTTCAATTGATTTTATAAATAACGGTTGATGATCTGAGACTTATAATTGAATGTTTTAATAAGACCGTTTGGCTATTTCTGCTATGATTCTAAATATGAAAAACGACAAAAATATAAAATATATTGAAAGAACATCCACAAAAATCTATTACAGTCAACGAAAACCTGTTTTAGTAAAAAAAAAACACAAAAAAAATTTTTTTAGAGTTTATTATTAACTAAAAAGCACTCTATCATGAACAATAACAACATTAATACTTGACATAAGAGACTAATCCCAAAACAACATAAACATATGTACGTCTCTAACACTAATAAAAAAAAAGAGCCAGCTTGGAAAATATAATATTGCTACATAACGAAACAGATAACACAGGTGATCAAACAAAAACATAAAGAAAAATCTGAAATAGCTGCCGAAAATTATAATTTTTTTACTTAATCAAGAATCTCTAATACAGTAAATTAGACTTATTAATAAAAAAAATTAATTAGTTGCTTAAATTTATCAAAAAATTATAATAAAGTTTTATCAAAAAAAACGCTAACTTTTTCACGATATAGAAAAAAAACTTCACTTTTTCTAAGTTTCTAAAAAAGCAGTTTCGAATATACATCTAAAAAGACGGTTTAAAGAGTATTAAACGAAAAAACAAGATTTTATACAGTGTTCAAATAAAACCTTAAAAAATTTAAATCATTAAAAACAAACAGAAAAATTGGCCCAAAAAACTGAACATGAAAATATAAACAAATGCAAAAAGTATAAATAACTCTCAAAACTCTCAACTTTTCTATGTCTCTTATATTAAACAAAAATTTTGGATTTTTTTTCGTTGTTTTTTATAGATTTTAATTAAACAGGCTAAATTTTATGGGCCTTTGTTGTTATTGGCGGCTCGCTATCGTCGATTATTCAGCGAAAAATTTTTAAAATTTAAGTTGATAAAGAAGATTTAAAGTTTAATTTTCTTTGCCTGTTTTTCTAATTATCATCAGCTGATAAAATTGGTCATGAGAAAATGTTTGTTTTTATTCAAGGTAAGGTATACAAATTATAAATTCTTCATCATAGTGAGTATATACTGAGAATATGTTGCGCGTTTATAGGTATATCACCAAAAAAGTGTCGCTGAA
Source organism: Cucumispora dikerogammari (assembly GCA_014805705.1). Lineage (NCBI taxonomy): Eukaryota > Fungi > Microsporidia > Cucumispora > Cucumispora dikerogammari. The sequence continues at coordinate 6,098 of SBJP01000666.1, forward strand.
AAACACTTAATCGAATGAAAAATATAAGCCTTCAATCAAACTTTAAGCAGGTGGCTCATTTTAAATCTCTGTCTTTGTTTATCTGTAACCTTCAAGCAATTATAAAGAATATTTAGTGTTTATAAATTTTAATACTTGATAATTTCTTAAATGTTATATATAAAAAAGTATATTAACCAGGGTATAATCTCAAATATAACAATTTTTCATTATTAACGACGATTTGGTTTTTATATATATAATATATTTTTAACTATTTTGCTTAACTCATTTAAAAAAACTAAAAAAAACTTCAAAAAAGCGACTGATAAAAGTTTTTATTTTTATTTATTCAGACAGATTTTTATACAGGTATTAAAACCTGAGATTTTACTCTGTATAGTATATAGTATAATTCGTTAAATATTCAAAATATTTCATAAAGGACCTATCAACCCTCATAGAAATATTGTAATGTATTAATTGCACTCGTCTTCAACTGAAAAACGTGTGTTGATTTTTTCATAGACTTTATTTTTCTTTATGATATTATTCACCTTTCTTAAAACAGATACTGCTCTAAAATACTATACAGATTATACTTTACTTAAAAAAACATGTTACATAAAAAAACCAAAAAAACTTCTAAAAAATATATGCCATGGCAAAAAAGAACATTGCACTCAGCATTTCTTATTGTGGAATTGGATACTACGGTTTACAAGAAACGACTAATCGTGGTAGTAAAGCATATATGAAATTTGATGAAAACTATAAACATAAAAGGGAAGAAAATAATGAAGCGTGTTCTGAGGAAATTGAAGGCGAAACTCTTTCATCTGAAGCTAAAAACGAATCTGATCCTCTTAATCGTGCAGTTAAGAATGAAACCAATCTACTTAATTGTCAAAATAAAAAACAGTGTTTTACTTCCGATTATAAAAACGAGGCTTTTTCGCTTGAAGTGAAAAACGATACCCTTATCTCCGAAGCCAAAAACGAAACAAACCCCTCCGATACAAATCAGGCTGTACCCACTTATAAAATAATAACAATAGAAACCCATATAATAAAAGCTTTACTCACAGTAAAGAGTATAACTGAAATAAATTCATTAGACCCTAAAAAAATTGGCTTACAGCGAATGTGTCGAACAGACAAAGGAGTCTCCGCAGTCCTAAACATTCTCCTGGTAAAAGTAAACACAATTCCCGATTTCAATCAAATAAATAAAGTTTTATCAGAAATAAGTGAAGATAAAATCAAAATCCTTGGAATTTATAAAGTCTCAAACAATTTTCGTATAAAACATAAAGCAGATAAACGCATTTACGAATATTTATTGCCTTTAAAAATTTTTAATAAAGAAAATATCGAAACCTTTGTGGAAGCTTTTACATTAAAAAATAATTTTCTTATGAATTTTAACATTGAAGATTTACATGAAGTTTCAGATCTTAAAAATCAAATTCAAGAAATAATGCAAAACTTTATTGGCATTAAAAACTTTCACAACTTTACAAGTAAATCCAATCCTGTGGGAAAACAAAGAAATATTGAATCGATTCAAGTAGAAAAGTTTAATAAAACATATTTTAAAATAAAAATAATTGGACAATCGTTTATGCTTCATCAAATTAGGAAAATGATTGGTTTTACTTTATTAATACTTTTTAGTTCAAAAACAGATTTGTTTTTAAAGGTTTTTAATGAAGATGTTACATTTAATATACCCAAAGTCCCCGGGCATTTTCTTTTACTTAACAGGCCAGTACTTGAATGGATGAATACAAAGAGGCAAAAAAACAATCTTGATTTAATTGAAATAAGCGAATCGGTTCTTATAGATCGGGAGGAAAATATCTATAAAGACATAATTAAAGAGGAAAATATTGGGATAGAAAGTTACAAGAACTGGTTCTTGTCTCTAAAAAAATATTCCTTTGAGTTTATATATTTAAATGAATGATCTAATTTCTATTTGAAAAACATTTGTCAGACTAAAGAAATTAATAAAAAACGTTTTTTGAAGATTTGTTCTTTTGTTTATATTTATAATCAAAACAATATATATATCTTTGATTATAATTATATTTAAATAAATTACAATAACCCATGGCGAAAAATAAAACAAAATTGGCCCAACTAAGACTTGCAATTATAAATCCGGAGAAGTGCAAGCCCGCATTCTGTAATTTAGAATGTAAAAAAATTTGTCCTATAAATCGTTCTGGAAAACAATGCATTACTATTCAACAGAAAATTGCTCCCACTTCAACTACCAATGAAACTATCAGAGTATCAAGTAATACAAAAGATATAAAAGAAATAGCAGTTATACACGAAGAATTATGCATTGGTTGCTCTGCTTGCATAAAAGTCTGTCCTTTTAATGCGATCCGCATAATTAATCTTCCCACTAACTTAGAAGCGGATTGCACACACAGATACGGTGAAAACGGGTTCAAATTACATAAATTACCAATTCCAAAACTAAATAAAGTTTTGGGGTTAGTAGGAACAAACGGCATCGGAAAATCTACAGCCATAAAAATTTTAAGCGGTGAATTAAAGCCTAACCTAGGCAAAAATTTAAGTAAAAACACAAAAGAACCAGCGGTCACTTGGAAAGAAATAATTAAAAACTACAGGGGCTCCGAACTAATGAATTTTTTCGAAAAATTATTATCTGAAAACATAAGAATCTCAGAAAAAATTCAATATATTGACAAGAACATAAGTATATGGGGTAAGAAGTATCATAAAACTTTATTTGTTTACCAATTAATAAGTTATACGGTGTTGTCAATCATTAATAATCAAGAAGAGAGCATGGAAACGGCTAAAGAACAACATGTAATGGAAGTAAATAACGAATTTATTGCTGATTTAAAAAACATGGAAAGAATTTTATATCTTCTCTTTTCTATAAAAGAAATTAATGACAAAATCGAAACCCTTCAATTAAAAAACATTTTGAAAAGAGAAGTTTCACAACTGAGTGGGGGTGAATTACAAAGACTTTCAATATTAATTTGTATTTTAAATGAAGCAGAACTTTATACTTTCGACGAACCTTCTTCCTTTTTAGATGTAAGGCAAAGGATTTCTATGGCAAATACTATAAGGTCATTAAATACAACTATAGCTTCTAATAAATATATTATAGTCGTGGATCATGATTTGGCTATTTTGGATTTAATATCCGATTATGGGACTGTTCTTTATGGAGAAGCAGGTGCTTATGGCGTTATTACTTCTGTTTATTCTATTAAAAATGCTATTAATATATTTCTTGAAGGCTATATTCCAACTGAGAATATGAGATTTAGAACCGAGGCTTTAACTTTTAAACAATCGGATTTTGAAAGGGTTGAAAAAAACATTTTCTTTGAATATAAAAATATGAAAAAAAGCTATGATTCATTTGAGTTGGAAATTGAAAAGGGGACTTTTGGAAATGGAGAAATTATTTGGTTTTTAGGTGAAAACGGTACGGGGAAAACTACTTTCATTAATATGATTTCTAAACCCGAGTGCGCAGTTCATCCTAAATCCATGAAAGACGATGATAAACATGACCTGTGTACGGGTGTAAATAATATTAACCTTTCAGGGAGTGTAAATAATACAGATACTAATCACAGTGTAAATAGTACAAATATTAATCCCAGTGTAAATAGCTTAAATATACTCCAAGGTATAAATACACCTTCGGCTGTCAATAATAATAAACCAGAATCGGATATAAATATAAACACTGATAAAAATACACCTTGTTGTTGTGGTTTTCCTCAATTAGCAGTTTCACTTAAACCGCAAAAAATTTTACCAAAATTTAAAGGAACAGTCGAACAGCTTTTAATTTCAAAAATAAGAACTTCATACTTAGACCCCTTGTTCCGAAATATGATTATAGACCCTTTAAAAATAAACTATTTACTTAAAGACAATCTCCAAACTCTCAGTGGAGGAGAATTACAAAGAATAGCAATAATTTTATGTTTGGGCAAAGAAGCGGATATTTACTTAATAGACGAACCTTCGGCTTTCTTGGATTCGGATCAACGCCTTGTTGTGGCAAAAATTTTGAAACGGTTTTGTTATTCAAAAAATAAAGTTATGTTTATTGTCGAACATGACTTAGTTATGGGAACTTATTTGGCTGATAAAATTGTTTTATTTGAAGGTGTGGCTTCTGTTCAAGGGATTGCAAGGTCTCCTTGTAATTTGGAAGACGGGATGAACACGTTTTTAAAAAATTTACTTGTCACTTTTAGAAGGGATGAAACTAATGGAAGGCCAAGAATTAATAAACCTGGAAGTGTAAAGGACAGAGAACAGAAGGAAAAGGGAAGGTATTTTTTTTAATAACTAATGTTTCTAATTAACTAATATTTTAAAATTTATAATTCAGGTACTAAAAGTAAAAATATAAAAAAATTTTAATTTATTAACCAAAAAACATTAACTTAATTAAACAACGAGTCTATAAAAATCTTGATTTCCTTCCTTTGTCTTCCTATTAATTTTAAAAACTTGACCTTTTCTTCCCCCAAAATATCTACAAATTCTGTCAGTTTCAAGTATTTTCGGTAACTCAAATTCCGAACATTTATACTTCTTTAAAATCTCCAATTTCTCCTCATCACTTAACAAAGTATGTTGTGGAACATAAATATGATGAGTTGGATTATACATCAACTCGTCTTTAGTAAAATATTCAATAAATAACTCCGTATTTTTTTTGTCTATTTGATTGGAAACCATTAAACCCACATGTCGCAATTCTTGAATGTATTTTAAAATACTTGGTGAAGGCTTTTCGTCTACAATTAATATAATATGTTGAATGCCGTTTGCTGCATTGGTTTCACTTATTTCTTTTAACATTTTTAATGATAATTTGTCTTGTATAAACATTAATAGTAGTTTGTTGTTGATTACTGTTGTGGAAGTGGAAAGGGATTCTAATTGAACTAAAATTTTTCTGTCATTTAACATTTCATGCAGATTATGCAAAACAATTGAAAATTCAGACATGGATATGTTTTTTATTTAAAATAATCATTTTATTAATTAAAAAAAATATATAATAAGAACAAATCTATTATTTAAGAAATATAAAAATAATAAATTATTTTATTCATGAAAGTAAAATTAAAAAACATTCCACAAGAAGCCCAAATAATTTCTTTAATATTAAAAACCCAAGGAATTTCTGAATGCGATCCAGCAATAATTCCCCAACTAATTGAATATTCCAATCAATTTATAAGCAATATTTTTAAAAAAGCCAAACGATATCAAAGTTTAATTAGAACCGAAGATAATGATGCAGCATTGACAAGCAACTTAATTAATTTAAGCATTGAAGATATTAAACATTCATATGTTAAAATTCCACCAAACAGACAATATGTTTCTGAGATTTCTAGTTTTTTGAATGCTAAGCCTTTAAAGCTTTTGAATGATGAGAAAGTTACTTATGCGGTTGTTGGTAAAGGAAATGTTTTGGGTCCAGATTTTAAAATCAAAAAAAAATGAAAAATTTTTTAAATTTTTTTTTCTTTACTTATTTTTTTAAATATTTTTATTTATATCTCGTTTTAAAAAAAAGTTTTATATGTTAGTGGGAAAAGGCTGTTTTTTATTGCTTTAATTAAAAAAGGTCGGTTTTTATTACTTTAATTAAAAAACGAAAGGGTTCTTTATGTTTATATTCTTTACCTTATAATCCATTATTTTCAATTTTCCTTTCGCTTCTACTAAATATCAGTAATTATAACAGTAACACTTTACCCCTCTCTCTCCCCAAACTATCATTCCCCCCCCCCCCCCCCCCCCCCCCCCCCCCCCCCCCCCCCCCCCCCCCCCCCCCCCCCCACCCCCCCCACACCC
>SBJP01000667.1:0-11965 GCA_014805705.1 Cucumispora dikerogammari
GTAAGTTGAAATGTTTCTTGTATTTTTAATACAATTGCATTCAACGTAATTGATGGATTTGCATCTACCAAATCTCTGATATAAGCTTTTTGATTTATATTTAGTATAGTTCTACGATCTCCGCTTTTTTTATTCGATTCTGTTTTTCCAGTTTCTCTAAATAACTTTATTATTCTATTTACTGTTGAAGGATCAATTCGCAAACTCGCAGCTATTACGTCTGTGGTTATTTTATTCAAATATTGGGAAATAACATTCTGTTTTGTTTGCGTCGAGGTATTCTGACGCTTTTTGTTATTATTGCTTTAATTCATGGATTAAAGTTTATTTATTTTGTCATTTTTTTTGGCACTATGAAAGAAAAAAATATATAAATTTATGGTACTTTAATTAATGGCACTATTGATAGGGAAAATGTTACTATTGATAGGGAAATTTAGCAATTTGGCACTATTGATAGGGAAATTGGCACTATTGATAGGGAAAATATATATAAAAACATGAATTTTAATGGCACTATTGATAGGGGAATTGGCACTATTGATAGGGAAATTGACAGCATTGGCACTATTGATAGGGAAATTGACAGCATTGGCACTATTGATAGGGAAATCGGCACTATTGATAGGGAAACCCTATATTTTCGTTTTCTTTAATACGTTTAATTAGAAACAAATAAAGTAACAATATTTGTTTTTAAAAAACAGACAACATAAAATCTATAGTTACTGGTAATTGGTTTTTAACAAGTTTTTGTAAATTTAATAAATATTTTGTCTGCAGGTGTTTTTAAAATAAGTATTTGTCTTTTAAATTTTCTGGTTAACGCCATGGCAGTAACGATTTCGGGCATTCGTATAAATATTCTTGATAGACAATATCTTTTATAAACATATATATATAAATACTGTAAGTCATATTTATAGTATTAAAAAAATAACAAAAAAAAAAGCATGATATTTTCCGCCGACCCTGGCAGTTTTTTATTAACAATCGATATCGAATATTCGACGAAAATTAGTTTAGAAGAAGAGTGCATGAAAGTTATATTAAAATTAAAAATTATTTAACTAAAAAGATTTATTAGAAAACGATAAACACGAAATTTGTTGCAAGAATTTCTCAAAAAAGTTTTTTGAATATTTTAAAAATTTAAACTGTTCAAAGTAGTATTTTAGATTTTATTAAATTTTTAACACGCGATTCGATATATTTTTTTAAAGTAAGATCATAATAAACACTCTATATTTTGAGTGTGTATAGTCTTGTAATTAGGGTCAATAAAGTATTTCGAGTAGTTTATTTTTTCGTGAAAATATCTAATATTTTTTACGTTTAAATATTCCTGTCAACAATCAGCTATGATTAGTGTAGCCTCTTTACGTTTTTACTGTTATTGTGTTGGAGAAACATGTCGCGAGTTAGCGAAAGCTCTAAAAAAATAATTTTTGAACTCTTTTAAAATACCTCCAACACACTAAATATTTTTTAACTTCACCCCTGTAATTTTTTCTGTAGATTAAACAAGTTTCGTCTACTCCTACAATCTCCCAATTAAAAACATCTATAATCAAAAGCTCTGCGGCTCATCTAAAAACTTTGATAAGTGAAATGATAACTGTCTGTTAGTAAGATATTGTCTTTAAGCTTTTTAAACGGTTTCGTCTTTCAGTTTAAAAGCTTTTTTTTAAAAAAATAAAAATATTTTTTAATTGTGGTTTATTGATTAGTGTTACAATCTCAGACTTTCTCTCTCTCTTTCATTCCTCAAAAAATTAACTATATTAAATAAATAAAAAAAACACTTTCTCGTCGATTTCGGACTTCCCTAATATAGATTACTACTGTATGAGATTTAATCTCGACTACGTAGTTATAATGTTAGTATATATATTCTATAAACAAAGAGAAATTTAACGAAACTAAACCGAACAAAAAAAACGAACGAAACTAATAAAAAAAAAGAACGATATGTGAATAATCTAAAGTGCGCAATCGATGTTTTTTTGCCTAACGGCGTAACAGATATAAAAAATATTTACTTGTGTATTTTTAATAAATTTACTATAATAAAACTATAGTGAGAGAGTGCCTGGGGCGTGTGACAATAAACGTGTTTCTATAGTTAAAAAAATTTTTAAAAAATATCGGGCTGCTTTGCGTGCAAGATAAAGCACGTCAAATCATATTTTTGTGTTTTAATTTTTTGTGTTTCTGCATTGTTCAATAACTTTAATCTACTGGCCCATCTCTGTGCCCAGATAGCGTTTCGCTGCAATAAATATTAAGTTTTTTTAGAGTATTATAATGCCATTACAGCCATAAAAATAATACATATTAGCTCTGTGTTTTTTGTCTTTACAATTGAACGGCAAAACCTTGTTTACTGTATTTATTTTTTTGTGTCAATGTATTTGTATTGAACACACGAAGGGTTACTTGAGCCACATCATAAGTACATCTTCGTTTCATTCTTACTTAGCTTTTTGGCATATAAACTTTGATGCTGTACACGACATATGTTTTTTAGCTTTTTGACTATCACTTGTTTCGCCATGGGATGATAAATTACTTGAAATCTTGCATTAAGATATTTATTTTTCTGTTTTGCGCTATGATTAACATTTTTCACTTTATAAGATTTAACTTTAATATCTACAACTGACATCTTAGTGTTGGCTGTTGTAAATTTACAATAACTCATGTTTTTTCATATTATACTAATATCGTAGAGCGATGCTTTATCAGACCAATAAACAGACATGACGGCAACCTAATAATTTCCGTTAATATAATAACATCAATGTATTTTTTAAGCCAACGGCAGTTGTTAATTAAATACCTCGCTGTTTTTAAAAAATCTTTGGCTTGAAATTATTTCGTTATCTCTTTTTTAAAAACTCGATAAATAAACTTTTCTGAGAATACTAAATTAAAAAAATCTTTTTTCAATCTTGAAAGTTTAAATTTGAGTTTTTTTTCGCTTTTAAAAACTGGATATTTTTTCAACACGTTGCGCCTGTTCTTCTTTAATTTTAGTTCACTACTGTGCTGTGAAGTTTCTCTCAGGCGATAACGAATATTCGGCAAAAATTAGTTTGTGGAGAGGAAGGCATGGAAGTTATATTAAAATTAAAAAAAGACAATAGAAAACAGACAATCTTTGTATGATAAAATTAAAATTGTTAAGCGGAAATTTCTTATTGCTTGAACTGGGGATTTATAAATCGTTTTTTAAATTGCAATAAGTGTCAGAGAAAAAAGATTTTGAGTTCCCATACCAAAAAATTGATTTTATTTGGGTTTGTTGGAAAGCTTCTTGTGATAAAAATAAAAAACCAGTGAGACCCGATTCTTATTTTGTTGATATAAGAGACACATTTTGAAAAAAGATTATGTTTATTTATGAATCATGTCAACAAACTACAATTAAAAAATGAAACACGAAGATGATGTGGATTATTTAGCATAAATCTATTTTTTTCATTATCAAAGAATAATTATGTTTTAAAAAAATAAGATGATTGAACGATTGGACGTATTGTAAACGAATGAAAGCTTTAAAAAAGCATATTTTTTATTGGTTTAATGACGAAAAAGAAATTTAAATAACACCTCTAAAAGATCATCGTGATAGCTTTTTTATTATTTTATCATGTTTTTAAAATTATAAGTTCTTCGTCTGGTGTGACTATTTTATAATTTTTCAAAGTATTCTTCTACAACTTCGATTTCTCTTTGAATCTTTCTCGGTTTTCGGAAATAATAAAAAAATCAAAAATTTTTTTCATAAAATAAAAAAGAGGAGACATTTTATTGATTTTGGTTTATAATAACTTGCGCAATTAAAATGATATAAAAGTGCAAAAAAGCAAATCTTGTATTTTTTAATGAAAAACATTGCATTTATCAAACATGATTCATAACAAAAAACAAGTAAATCAAAAAGAAAAAAGCGTAAAAATGTATGAGACTGTTCAAAATAATTTTATTTTCTGTCAAATGGTAGTTTGTATTGTATATATTTGAATAGCGTTCTAAACACAGACAGGAAATAAAATATAAACGCTCACTTAAACACATAACAGCATAAATACAATATTGTCTTCTGAACAAAAAAAGATTTTTGAAAAATTTTTTTTAAAATTTCGGAAAAAAAAAATATTGTAAATATCGTTTTAAAAAAGCTGCTTTAGACGATCATTTCTTTATATAAGATAAAGAATAAGTCGATTATTAAAGTGCTTGATGCAATGAATATAACACTGCCTTGTGAAACAACTCTATTGAATAAGGCTGAGAAACTCGGAAACGAAAAAGAAAAGCGATAAAAAACAATTAAAAAAATTGAGACTTTGTTTTTATTTTTGATAAAAGTCAATTTAATAATAAAAGATTATAAACATCATTGCTTCTATTAATCGAGGCTAAATAAGAAGCTTCTACTTAAATGTATTGAGATATTTGAGTCGCTAAATTACACGCTAGCATTTTAGAGAATTTACAATACAATTAAAAAGTATATTTTGACAAAAAAGTGTTTTGACTTTCTGATATCAGGCGCAGCAAGTTACATAATAAAAGCTGTTTAAAGTTTAAAACTCTTCTACGAAAATATGATGCATATTATTGTATAAGTTCACTTATATCACAACTATATAATAAAAATTTGAAACTTTTTGTCTCAGATATTGACTTTTTAAAATCTTCTATGAAAGAACTGATATTTTGTAGTGTTAAAAAAACAAAAGCTTTGCTGAGCATTTAAACAAATACAGAAGCCAGTAGTACTAACAATTGAGATCGCTGATTAAAAGCTTTTAGTTACTATTCTGAAAGCTTTAAACGATAAAACAATTAATCAAAAATATAAGAGAGTCAATTTGGCACACAAGAATGTGCAAAAAAAGAGCTTTTAACGTTGGAAGTAGAAGGTATACTTAAAATAGTGAAGAAACATGAGACTTTATTTTAACTATTGAAAACTCTACTAAGAAAAAGTAACATTTGTACAAGCATATAAAGAAACAAGTCGCATGAACTTTTCAAATGACTTTCTTCATTAAAAAAACATATTAACTACAGACTCGATAAAATCGACTTTTTAACGATATCCAAAGAAAAACATGCGTTTATTCAATAGATAAAAAACATTTTAATTTGTGTCCGAGTACTTCAATATCGATTGCACGTGTTTTTTCTAGTTTACAATCTATATTAACTAGCAAAAAGACACTTTTAATCTAAAAACATAAAAAAGCAAGTTATAATTTCGTTTAATAAAGACTTATATTAAATTTTTTTGTTAAGATATTTTATAACCTATATTTTAGGTGTTAGAAATATTATCTTGTAAAAAAACATAGCCCCAATGAAAACACAATAACTAGAACTTTTAAGAGTTACAAAACGTTGTTGGTCAAGCGAAAAAAATTATTTTAATTTATATCGAAAATACAATATTTAAAAACATGCTCTTTTATTTACAGTCGCCTAGTCCAATAAAAAATACTTTTCTATATTTAAATGTTTAAATTTATGCTATATTTTATCAAATAAAAAACTACATATGTAATTTTCGCCATGCTTCATTTTGTTCAAAGTCAAAATGTCCAAATTCAAAATGTTCAAAGTCAAAATGTCCAAATTCAAAATGTTCAAAGTCAAAATGTCCAAAGTCAACATGTTCAAAGTCAAAATGTCCAAATTCAAAATGTTCAAAGTCAAAATGTCCAAAGTCAACATGTTCAAAGTCAAAATGTTCAAAGTCAAAATGTCCAAATTCAAAATGTTCAAATTACCAAACTGTCAAAATTAGTTATGTACTAAATAAATGAGTACAAAAATATCCCTAAGAAAAAATACTAAAACTAAAAACATATAAACAGAAATATTATTTTAAAAGATTTTTTCATAGACTCAGATCGATAAATGTCACGAGACAGAATATAATAAAATCAAAAATAGTATTAGATATATTTAAATGAAAATATAAATTAAAAAAATCGAAATCTGTAAATTTTTATTTAAATTAAATATATTTTTTAATACGATTTCAACAGAACTGTATATTAAATATATTTAATTTAACTTTTTAAATTAAATATATTTAATACTAATTTTGAACTTATTATATTCTGTCTCGTGACATTTATCAATCTGAGTTTATGAAAAAATCTCTTGCATTAATATTTCTGCTTAGATGACTTCAATTTTAGTATTTTTATTTAAGGATATTTACGTTGTACTCATTTATTTAATACATAACTAATTTCGACAGTTTGGTAATTTGGACATTTGAATTTGGACATTTTGACTTTGAACGTTTTGACTTTGGACAAAATGAAGTAGGACCATAAGTTTTTGTTTAAATGTAATAAACACAATTTCAGATTTTAATTATAATACAGGATATTTCATAAATATAAAATTTTGGTTTCATAAATATAATTTTAAAACGCAAAAATAAAAAATTAAAAAATCAAAAATACAAACAGTTTTAATATTGTTTAAGTTTAATTTATGTTTATTGACTCGAATACACGATTATTTAATTTATTTATATTTTTGATTTTTATATTTTATATGTATACGACCAAATTTATATTTGTGAAATCAAAATTTATATTTATGAAAGCAAAATTTATATCTACGATTTGAAATTTATATTTATGAAAGCAAAATTTATATCTACGATTTGAAATTTATATTTATGAAATACGCAATAAATTCAATTTTTATTTCGCAATATAATGTTTGTTCTTTAATAACAAAGAACCCATGTTCATTTTACTAGTAAAACACAATATTTTATTCTCCCCTCTGTTATTAAACTTAAAAACTTACACATTAAATACATCGAGCTGTTTTGTCTATTGTTCAAATGAAGGCGGGTTTAAGCCGTTGAATAAAAGAAAACAAACACACCCACGAAAGTATATAACACCAGAAAAACGTGTCAAGAATACAGAATCAAGCGAAACTCTTAGAGAATCAAATACAGAAAGAGAATCGACTTTATTAACTAAACCAAATATATATACAACAAACACCTTTTCTTCACAAACACGTATGTATGGTTTATCAAATACTATTCCTAACATTAATCGTTCTATTCAAGAAAATAGAATGAGCTCTTTATCTCTATCTAAAAAGCTTGGCATCAAACAAACAAAAAAACTTCCGCACGCTATATTTTTCGACGACACGAGAAGGCTAGAACACAATCCACCCCCTAAAGATTTTGCTAAAAAAAATTTTTTAATAACACATGTTATAGATACCGAAAATAAAGTAGTTTCGTCTGTAAATGACGAATTTTTTCCATTTAAAATAGATAATGATCCCGATGTTACTTCTGAGAGCGCCAACGAAACGTTTACTGTTTATTATAAAAAAAGCTTCTCGATCAAGTCTCCCAAGAAGTTTCTGATAATATTACAGATGAAAATAATGAAGAATATACTTATACAATCAAAACATCTCATTTTCTAAAGAAACAAAATTTAGAGACTTTTTATATAAACATAAGCTTTTGTGAATTGCCTGTCTTTTTGAAAATAATTGAAAAAACAAAAAATGGTAACTGTTCTATAAAGATACTAGGTGAATCTAGAAGTGTTTTTTTTAATAAGCATCTCACGATAAGAGTACCGGTCGAAACAGATAAAGGTGATATTAAAACAAAGATGTGCGACGTATTGCCTTCATTTAAATTATCTGAGGATGAATATCTTTTCAAAAAGAGATATGCCGATATAATTAGGCGCTGGGATTATTCACCCGGTCTAGAAGAGAGTATTTCTACTTTACCAATAAAGGATATAGCAAAAACACAAACGACAGATAGAAAAATTACTAAAAAACAAGAGAAAATCGAGTCTCACAGGTGTAAGATTCGGCACAGAATAGGTTATTTTCTCAATACATATATAGTATCTGAAACTGACACATTGTTTAAACAAGAAAAGTCAGCCAGAACATGCAAAATATTAAAAAAACTACATGCATTAAAAGAGCACTTGAAAATCATGAACAAGAAACGAACAGAAGAAACGCTTAGATCTTTTTTTAAAGAAAAAATAAAAGAAATTTATTTTTTCTATCAGCAGTTTTTTTCAGACTCTAAGGATATAATAAAACATACAGAAAATAAAGACGATATTCAAGAACAAGTGTTTGTTGCTATATATGAAAAAGTACACAAGAACATGATTAAAAGACTACCATGCATGTTTATATCATATAACGAATATTTACGCGATCCCGGTGAAAATCTACTTGAAACGGTCTTCAATTAATAAACTGGATCTGAGTTATATTAACTCGTTATATAAACAAGTTTTCCGACTTAATAAACGTTTATTTAACAAATTCTTTAATTTTAGCAATTCCTTATTAAAATACGATTTTCTTTTAAAAAATGTTATTTTATAAAAAAAGTACAAATAATAAACACAAAAAAATTGAAACAACAACATTGTTTTAATATATAAATTTAATAACTGGAATTTCATAAGTTTTTTGCTCCTTTATACATATTATTATTCGCCAATATATATATTTTCATTATGTATATTTACTATATATTTTAAAGCGACAATGTTCTTTTTTAGAGCCTATTTTACTTGGTTATATTTATTATATATAAAAAGTAGTTTTCTTTACTTAAACACTTTGAACTTATTTAATTCTAGTCTTTTGTTTTGTTTAAAGTTCAAAATTTCAATTATAATCTAATATCTTAACTATAGAGGCATTTCGAAAAACAGCACAAAAAAAGTTTTTTATTGGAAAAATAGTACAAAAATTTTTTTTTTGAAAAAATAGCACAAGAAATCTTTTTTTTTGAAAAAATAGCACAAAAATACTTTACAATAAACATATTAAAAATATTTAAGAAGAACAAGTGAAAACTAATCAGCAAAATATTGCTAAAATAAAGATTGCAGAAGAGCTCGAAATTGAGAGAGAAACTGGAAATATTTTAATACGTTTTATTGTAAATTATTTTTGTGCTATTTATTCAATAAAAAACTTTTTTGTGCTGTTTTTCGAATAAACGAATATTTTTTTGCTATTTTTTCTATTTTGCTTTAAATATAATAGATAATTATGATGTATATTGAGTTCGGGATCAATATCGTGATTGTTGAAATCAATATCGTAATTTTAAAAACTTTATATAATATTCTCATTTTTTTAACAACAAAAAACTAAAAAACACTGCTCAGAGAACATATTTTTTCTAATAGTTCAATTTCAGAAAAAGTTATATCGAGATAAAATCTTAATTTTTTTTCAAACTTTAATTTCAAAAAAACTTTGATCTGCAGAAAACTTTAAATTATTTTCAAACTTCAAAGTCAAATTTAACTCTCGTTCACGCAACTTTAATATTTTTTTAATTTTGATTTCAAAAGAAACTTTGGTTCAAGTTAAATCTTACATATTTTCAAGCATTAATCAAAAAAAAACTACGCTTCACAAAAACTTATTTTTTTTTGAATCTTATTTTCAAAAAACGATCTGGTCTACTAAAACGTCAATATATTTTAAAATCTTGTTTTAAAAAAAATAGAATATTACGAAACTAAGTCTTTTTGATATCAAAGTTTAAAAAAATAAGATTTTTCTAGACCAGATCGTTTTTTTTAAAACCAACGTTTTAAAAAATTTTTCTTTTCTAGAATCAAAGTTTTTTATATACTGTTTGAAAAAAATATAGTGATTTACGGCAAGACTTTTTTCTTGTAATTAAGCTTTGATCATTTTAAAATTTAAATTAACCAATTTTTTTTAAATCAAAGTTTGAAAAAAATAATGTTTTACGTGAAGCAAGGTTTTTTTTGAATTTAATGCTTTACATGGACTTTAGTTTTTTTTGAAATCAAAGTTTAAAAAAATTTTAAGAATTTATGTGAATCAAAGTTTTTTTGAAATTAATGTTTGAAATTTTTTTAAGTTTTTGAAGCCCTTATTTTTTTTGGAATTAAAATTTGAAGAATTTTTAACTTTTCTACAGACCGAAGCTTTTTTGAAATTAAAGCTTGAAAAAAAATGTTTTACAAAAATAGTGTTTTTTGAAACTAAACTTTAAAAAAATTTAAGGTTTTCACAAACTGAAATTTTTTGTTTCTTCTTTAGTTTTTTTTACTAAAAAAATGAGAATATTTTGTAAAGTTTTTGAAACAAAGATGCTGAGTGGTAAACTCTGTATTGTTAATTGTCACACCCAACAGACATCCCCAGACGCCAAAAACAATTCCACCCTACTATAATTTTATTATAAGTTTGCCAATATTTATTTTTTCGTTTCGTTTCGTCTCGCTTTGGCTCGTTTCGTTCGTTTATTTCGTTCATTTCGTTCTTTCATTTAGTTCGTTTCGTTCATTCGATTCGTCCATTCGTTTGGTCCGTTTTGTTCATTCGTTTAGTCCGTTTCGTTTGTTTGTTTGTTCGTTCGTTTCGTTATTTGTAGAATAAGTTTGTAACATTTAGTCACGTATTCGAGCTTGTATCATATAGTAGTAATCTATAGATAGTTGCTCGATTCTGGATAGAGATCTTTTTTTATTTTATATAGTTATTTCTTTAAGAAGAAAAAAGTGGGTGATGTATGTGAGCTGTAACAATAATTATGTTTATTTTTGAAAGCAAAATAGCATCAAAATACGCTTTATTATTTTTAAACATTTTACTGCGAATGCATTTATATGTCACATTTGAAAATCGTTAAATAAGTAAATGTTCTGAAAGACACAAAACATAAACATAGAAACAGAAGAAGGTATACTCTAGAGTCGTATAAAAATTGATTTTAGAAAGAAGTCGTATGCATTGAACACACTCTGACACTGTTAGCCGATATTCAGCTGTTTTTAATTCGCGACTAATTCAGATCATAAAAAACCCGGTAAAGCACACCAGACCCTGTTTGTCATAGAAAAACAACCCAAAGTTGAAAATAAACTTACAAAAACGAATTTCATTTTAGACTTGAAATCAAAGAAAAAAATCGAACCTAAAAACTTGAACAAAAAACCAAAACTAAAACACTTAAACTAAAATTTAAACTGAATTTCTGTTCTGAAAAGTGACTTGAAGCATTCGAATATTAAAAACCGAACCCAAAGACCTGATTTCGAAAAAGCGAAATTGAAAATCCGAATCTGAAAATTGCGCAGTTGAAAAATTTTGTTATAAATTAAAACTTGAAGTTTCGGGTCTGTTGATCTTAATTTTAAAAACCTGAACTAAAAAATAATTTAAAATTTCAAATTTAAAAGCGAAGCCTGAAAAAACAAGTAGAAATATTTGAACTCAAGTTTTTATAAAGAAAATTAAACATGTAACTCGCAGATTATAATTTAAATCTAAAGCATCCGAATCTAGAAAATTGTTTTTGAAAAATGATATTGAAAAACAAATCTGAAAAATTGATCTGCGATTTTGAAGCAACAAAAATAACTCTAAAAATTTGTGTTGATCTGAGGACTTTAAATTTAAAACATAAACTGTAAAAATGAAAACTTTTAGTTGAAAAAAAAAATATAAAAAAACGAACTCGTTTTGAACCTGTCAAATGTGGCGTGACGAAATGCCCCGCGTGACGAAATGTCCTATATTATTTAAATAGAAAATATTTTTTTGTTGTTTAATTAATATAAGTGGCAGGCGTGACGAAATGTCCCATATTATTTTGTATAGAAAAAATGAATTTTAATATAGGACAATTCGTTACTTCAAAAGTCCGTGACGAAATGTCCTATATTAAAATTCATTTTTTCTATACAAAATAATATGAGACATTTCGTCACGTCAGCCTCTTATATTAATTAAACAGCAAAAAAATATTTTCTATTTAAATAATATAGAACATTTCGTCACGCTGGACATTTCGTCACGCCACAAATAAATACTTATAGCAAAGAACCCATGTTCATTTTTCTAATAAAAACAAATA
>SBJP01000668.1:0-11957 GCA_014805705.1 Cucumispora dikerogammari
TCTTGATTCTAAAATTTTAAATTTTTAGTTTCATTAGAATATAAGTTTCGTGTGTAGAATTAGGGTTTACAAAAGAAAGACAAAAAACTATTTTGCATAGCTCTCTAAACAATTTATTTTTTTTGTAAAAACAAGAAAGCTCTTCGTTTGAAGTCTCCTCCACAATGTTTGACCAAAGTGAAATAAACATAACTAGAATTTTTTACGTCACAATTCAGTTTAAGTGTGTTTATCAAAGCTTTTTCAGTTTGTTACAACTATTTCTAAGGTAATGTTTAGTATTTCTTTTAATTTTGAAAAAATTTAGTGTAGTCAGTCATGTTGCGATTTTCCATTCATTAAAACATATACATAAAAAAAGATCTTTTTCAAAAAAATGGCTGCAGCGATCAAGACTTGAGTAAAATATATTGGAGTAGTTTTTAAAGCCCCGGTAATTAAAAAAATTTTTTTATTTTTAAATGCTTTTTTCTTATAATTACTAAAAAAAATAATAAATCTTTTAGGATCGGCGCTATCACTATCATAGCGCAAAAACAGCTCTCTTTTTTCGTTTTTTTAACGAATCAGAAATATTTTCCATTCTAACATCAATAAAATTTTTGGATTTGTTTCTTATGCGTTTCATTGAATCACGAATGACTTGATGGGGAAAAATTTTTGTTGATTGTTTTCTTATCTTCGTGATACATTGCATCCACTATTGTTGTGTTGAAGTTTTCATTTTTTTAGTTGTTTTTTATTTTATTCTATACTCTAAAAAAATTTGTTTACACACAATTTCGTCGGCGGGTGTTCATGTATTTCTTCCTCTGTTGTAATATCTTTGTCGATTATAATAAATCCCTTGCATTTTCTGTTCAAACATCTAAATCTTTTACTCTCAACTACTAAGCGGTCGAAATTGTATGTATAATTTTTATAAATCAATTTTTCTTTTCCTCTTTGACTTTTTATAATTTGAATTTTATTACTATCTTCCATATGTATTCTTTAGCAAGATGACGTATTTATTAGCTTTGGCGAGTTGACCAGCCATTTTAAAAATTTTTCTGCGCTTTTTCTCTGCTCCGAATAACAAAAGCAAATTTCGATAAAAGGAGAAACATTGTAAATATATATTTAATACCGTCATTAGCGTCATATATGCAGAAAAATCGATTGTTTCAACTAGCAAGCTTTCGCAGATTTAGCTAGGAACTATTGATGTGAGTGTGATTGTGGACGTATGAGCAAAATCTCTTTGTCAAGCCACACCATTATTCACGTATTTGTAAATATCCTCGACACTAATACCGGCATATCTGGACACTATCACTTCCCTCAATGCATTTTTTCCATATGGCCGGGTAAATGAAACAACTCAAAGTCTCTTTTATAGTCTGTGTCTCGTAATGACAAATATATTCATGTTTTATGGTTTTATACACCACATATAAACGATTATTTGCAAACACAAAGACTTTTGTTTTTTTTTATGAATCTCGCCCTTTGAACTGCGCTTAAACGGGCGAGAACTGTGTTTGGGATAGCAAATAAATCTAACAGCTCGTTTATATTTAGAATGGTACAAACTTTAGGCATAGTTTGAATAGACACATATTGTTAAAAAACGATCAAACTTTTTTAATCATTCGATTAAACAATTATTTTTATTACTTCATCTCAAATTAAAAACATTTTGTATAAGTTTTCTCTTATAATTTAGTTTTTACGTTTTTTCTACTTTTCACTTAATATTTAAGTAGATTAATGTTTAAAAATATATCATGAAAAATGGGATTAAACTTTTAAATAGAAATTTTTTTTTCATGTTTTTTTTATTAAGTAGTAGCCTCGCAAGAAAATTTCGATTAAGAAAAGAGGCTGAGAATTTAAACAATTAATATAGTAATCTTGCTGATCCGCTTTTTTTTAAAAAAGATTTTATGAAAATCGAATCAGCAAGAATTCACTTTTGAAGTAAATATTTTTTTGGTCTTTTTTCTTAATCTCAATTTTTATGAAGGCTGCTTAAACAAAATTGTATAAAAAAAAATTTCTATTTATAAGTTTAATTCCAATTTTCATAATTATCTTATTTTCATGCTACAAAGTGTAGATATAATTTGGTTGTTTTTCATTTTAAAAAATGCGAATTATTATGGCTTTTTAAAATTTGATAATACAGAGTTGTTAAAAAAATATATTAAATAATCAATAAAAACAAAATATTTTATTCAATAATACTAAATATAAAAAATTATAATAAAAGACAAATTGTTCTATAATTTAGTTTATTTGATATTTTCACATGATATAACTAATATCGTTACCATATTAAACTATTGTTAAAATAACAAAGTCATATTATAGAATAATATGCTTTTATTTTAATCTATTTCATTTAGTATTGTCAAATAGAATTTTTCATATTAATTCATAAAATAAAAAATTTACAAAAAAAGAAAATCTCTTTTAGAAACAAAAAAAAACCGAGTTCTATCTGATAAATAAATATCGCTCAATGTATCCCGAAGAAGTCCAAATTGTAAATGAAAAACTTATATATCAACTATGTAGTGTAAGTTTAAATGTCGAAAAGAAGAATTATATTGACACACACGGGAGAAGTGCCGGCATAAGAGAAGATTAAAGAAAGATGATAAAACCAAAAAACAAATCGTTTTAAGTTTTCTGGAAATATCTGACATAAAGTAATTACACGTGGCTTGATGTCGTCTGACATACCATCCTATAAATTGAGATCCAGTAGTTTTAAGTCTATATTTAAACATTTTCAAATACCTAGTTCATCTGAATCGAGTTGTAAAAATGCTGTGGACATAATTTACAAAACTGAAATATCAAAAATAAAAAAAAGATTGATCGACGAACCAGCTTTTATAATAATTGACAGGGCAAAAATCAAAAGACAAAAATTTATTAATATTCCAATCGGCAGTTTAAAAAAACCCCTGCAAGTAGGTATTGTGGAGCTATTTCAATTGATACTTCTCCAAATATCAGAGTAATAATTTAAATATAAGTGGGTCTTAAACTTCTTAAACGTTAAGCTCGAAAATTTTAATTTATTATCATTAGGCGCTCTGCCCTATATAAAATTAGTCAGTAAAACACTTCATCAAATGTATCCAAGCTTTTCCCACGCAACATGCATTGCATATCTACTACATAACTGTGCTTCAAGGATAAAAGAATATTTACCAGATGTAAATAAGTTAATAAGCTCAATAAACAATTAACTCATAAAAAACAAAACAAACATAGCGTTTTTTAAGCACCTTAGTTATTGGCCAACTGTGATATCAACGAGATGAGGCAGTTGACTTAATGCTGCTAAATATTATGCTTTAAATTTTCTAAAAGTAAAAGATATTGTTGTACATAAAAAGCCCTTGGAAGAAATTATTTATACAAACGCGCTAGATGCCGTTTCACAGCCTGGCTTGATAAAGTCTTTGACACAAATCCATTCTTAATATTTGGTTTTATCGAAAAAATCGAATTATTTATTTTCTCTGCACTAACAATTTACAAAGCTTGCAAAGAAGTCACCGAAATGCATTTTGAAAATGAAGTGGCAGATATTAAAAGCTACTTTATTTTGAAGTTTTCTTTCTTCGAAATCAATGACATAGTAACTTTTAATAGATCAAATGTTTTGACATTGTATTCACAGTTGTTAAACGCTCAACCAACATTAATAGCCGTGAAAAAAGTTTTTCTATGCAGAAAAAGCTCATGGCTGCAAATAGAAATTTTAACAAACAAAATATTTCAAAGTATATGGTTGCGTATTTTAATATAAAATCAACCGCAGATAATTCTTCTGTCGTCGATGCGAGTAGTAAATAAACTTTATATTTTTTCATATATTTTAACTGTTAATATAAAACTTTTACATCTTTATATTAAACATGATACTAGAAACTTCAGAGTCTGACTTTATTTTTTAAATATGTTAATAGTACTAGTTTAACCTGAAGATTTTTGTTGTTTGTTTTAAATCATTTTGACCTAACCTTATTCATCGAGACCAAATTTTTTTTCAAATTTGCGTTTATCAATAAGAAAAAAAACTGCAAATATTAATGTATTCGCAAAAAAAAGGTCTTGTTTTAATAGATTTAATTTTTTTTAAATCAACCCTAAACAAAAAATGATATAAAAAAAAGAAATAAAAAAAGCATTATTAAATTCAAAATTAGAGGCAAGTAATTTTAGTGAAACAAATTTTTTAATACACAACAGTAAAGTAAATTAAGGGTCATGTGGTCTTACAAACTCCAGTAATAAATAAATTTTGAAAAGATCATAGGATAAAGACAAAAAACGTTAACATGACTTTGTTTGTTGCTCTTAGCTTTGAAGCCTCTTTCTGTTTAAAAAAATTTAAAAGTCTTTTCGATTTTTTAATAGTCGTTATAAATTTTAAACGATCGTTTTAAAAACTTTTAAATGTCTTTTCAAAGTTTTTAAATTCCATAAAAATAAAAAACAATTGCCTTTTTTTGGTTGTCCTACTTATCAGTTATCTGTTGCTTTTAAATTTTATTAAATATATACTTTGGTATAATATTATAAGTTTTCTTATTAAAAGCGACATTTTACCATCCTTTAAAGATAATTTTTTTTAATTTGATTTGTTTATCAATATTGTTAGAGACAAAACTATTTTAATTCTAATTAAACATTTTTTTATATCGTTTTTCACAGTTTTATTATCTTTTTAACTTAACTTTTTTTTTTCTTATCGTTATCGATAATTTTCGTATTTCACCCAACAAATTGATTTTAATATTTACGTTTGCCTTTAAAATTAAACAACAAGAGTTATTAAACATTTAACTAAACTTGCTACAAATATAGTAAAAAAAAACTTTTCATTATTCTAAAACTAAAACGTAGAGAAAAAAACAGTTTTTATTATTCTAAAATCTCAAATATAAAACAAAAAAAAACACTATCTATTATTCTAAAATCTCAAATATAAAACAAAAAAAACGCTTTCTATTATTCTAAAACTCCAAATAAGAAGCTAAAAAAACATTTTTCATTCTTATAAAACTACAAAATATGGAGCTAAGTCAAAACTCTACATTATTAGTAAACTTAAAACAAAAAGCAAAAAACACTCTAAATTATTAGTAAACGAAAAATAATGAGCAATGTTTTATAGTTTATACATTTGTGAAACTGTTATTCTAATAAAAGTTGTTAATTTGCACGTTTACTTTTTATAAAAAAACACATTTGCGCACATAAACAGTTTTAAGTCAAGCAGCTAAAACAAGAAATAACAGTCGACAACTAGCAAAACAAAGTTTAACTGTAGCATCTAAAGTGACAAAAAAACAGAATGTTTCTGCTCGCTAAAAAAATATAAACAGATGTTTAAAAACCAAAACATAAAGCGTCTTTTGTTTCAGCTTTCAAGCAAAATCTATATAAAAAAGTATCTGATCGACTACAAAAAAAAATTTTTTTCGATTATTTATTACGAGCCATATAATATCATATATAATTTAAAAAACTAATAAGTATACAAAATTTCTTTTATACGCAGGAGATTTTTATAAATTTTTAAAATAAATATTGTAAAAATGTCAGATTTTCAAGTCTAATCATTTTTTTAAAATCAAAAGGCTGCCAAGTTATAATTTATTAAAAAAACAATTTGTTTTATAATCTTTTTTGTAGTACATTGATGCTTATGAAAAATTTAATGTATAAAAAGAATTTTTTAATGTGTTTGATAACAGTGTATATGACAAAAATTAAACCTAAAAAGAGAACATTATAAAATTAAATGATATGTTTTTTAACAAGAGCTTTTATCAAGAATATAAATCAAAAAACAATCATCTATGAAAACTTGTTCTCACGACGAAAAAAAAAGCCGGCTTAATGTATAATGTCTCTTAAAATCATTAAATATAGCTTGGGTTGTAATCAAAGTCTAAATATATCTGTTCGCTAATACAGTATAATTTAAAAAGTTGAGACAAGTGTAGAGACGTTGAAGAGATTAACAATCATCTAAACAAAAAAAACGTTATTTGTATTTTGATAATTTTTATTTTATAAAAGCGTGCTTGATAGTATGTTAAAATTAAACATATATTGCTCTGGAACACTCAAAATAATAAAAAAAGCTCAAAAAAAATTAAAGAAACGCAGAAAGATTTAAAAAAAGTTGATGGTTTCGGTAAACAAAAAAAATATAAATACTCGGGATATAGTGTGCAATAGTTGATTGTTATTATAATTAATATTCAAAATATTTTAAATATAAATCAAATTGTAAAGCCACAGGCTGGAAATTAAAAAAATTGATAATAGTCAAGAATTATAATAGCTATAAAGGAGTGTCAATATAATAAAACAAACGTTAAATTATTACATAATATCAAGAAGATCAAAAAAATAGACTACGAAACCTTACTTTTATTTTTTAACAACGCGTTGCAAAAATATGTATATCACGAAAAATAACGCTTTTGAAACTAAGAGAAATCTTAATTAAAATATTTAACTAAGATTATGTGTAATACTGTACAGATCAAAAATATGAAAAATATTAAAAAGTATAAAACTATAGAAAAGTCCTGTACGAAACGTTTGCGATGTTGTTACTTAAAAAGCCAAGTTTCGTTTAATTCACCATCTGGTTCAATTTACCAAAAAAACAAATGTAGATACTGTAATGTAAGAGAATTAAAAAAAATTATCCTTCGTGTTCAGTGTTTTTAATTTTTTTTGTAATTTTAACTGCCTTTAAAAATAACATAACAGTAATAATTAAAACAACAACATTTGTTTTTTTTAGTAGACTTTTTATTTTATAAAAGTACATAAAACACGTTTAATTTTTTATAAATTCATAACTATGTGTCTTGTTAAAAAGATGGTGTTATTTAAAATTATTTATTATCTTTTTTTTATTAAAATAAGTCAAAAAACAAATACAATAACACATAAAAACAAAAAAAACTGAGAGACATAAAAATTATTCATATAAATATCGCATTCTCTTTCACTCTTTACTGCCTCATTTTTTTTCTATGAAAAACAGCACAGACCCTTAGGACAATTGCGTGCTATATCAACATTATTTATTGTTTGAGCTTTTATTTAGCAATTAAATAGCACGTAAAAAAAACTTTACATTTTAGCAAAAACAGTTTTTTAATTATATTTAACATGTAAAAAATTTAAAAAAACGTTTAATATTATTTTTCAGCGAAGCGAGCATATGTAAATATTAAATAGTAGTGTTTTATGACGTTGTTTAATATAAAGTTAAATTTTTGATTTGCGTTTTTATTTACTATTTGTTTTAAGTTTAACATTTACTTTTTAAATATTATCTACAAACAGCACTATATAAATATAATAATTTATTATACTATACTTGTGTGTGGCTGTGTAGCGGTAAAATTGGAGCAACAGTAAAATTGGGAGTAATTAATTATATAGAAAATATATTTTTTATGTTTTTTATTAAGTAGCCTCGCGGTAAAATTGAAAGTAATAATTTTATAATGAAAGTGTTTAATAATTTGGTCACTTTAGATAAGCTTCGGTTTTCCCGGTTATTGCCGGTAAAATTGGAGATGTGTTTTTTTTTATTGTTCAATAAAATATTTTTATTATAAAATTATTACTTCTAATTTTACCGTGAGGCTACTTAATAAAAAACATAAAGAAAATATATTTTCTATATAGCTAATTACCACAATTTTACTGCTACATAGCTGCTGTTACAAAAATGTTTTTTAACTTAGTTGACGTAATATTCACATTTGACATAATAAATGCAACAAAACTATGTTTTTTGTGTTAAAAACTGTAATTAACTTGGCTCCGTCAGCAGAAATTAAAATCTTATTTTTTTTCGAAAAATAAACAAAATATATTTCAGCATATAAGAAATTTTTTTTCAAAAGTTTCAGGCGTGTTTTCGAACGTAACTGCAATTAAGAGTTTCAATGTATATTGGAAACGCGTAAACAGCGACTATTGTGTTGTTATCTACACTAAGCTGTTTTTTTTGCGATCTTTTTCGTTTTAGATTTATTTAAAGCCCATGTTAAATAAGCATCTAAAATCTTTCGAAAATAAAATTTCACTGTTCGTCGAATTTAGTATTATAATATCTGCTCTTTAATTTGTTAAAACTTCTCTTCGTTTACGAAATTTTTAATTATAACCTAAACGTTGGTTTTAGAAGTTTTAAACTTGTCGCGACTTGAGAGACTTTTAAAAAACGGCCTGTGAGAATATCACAAATTTTGAGCTTGTTTATACCTAGGCCTTCTGTTTTTGTTAGTTGTTATTTTGGTTAGCGACTATTTATATTTTTTAATATGTTTTTTACGTTTATTCAATTCAAACAATATTTTTTTAATTATAAAAACTCTTGTTTTTTATATTTAGACTAATAAACTTCAATTAAAAAACTACTTTGTAGCCATTGATAAGAGAATTGTGATTAATGATAGGCAAATTGCTACTATTAATTAGTAAAAAAAGTGATATCAAAAAAAACAATTTGTTACTAACGATAAAAAGAAAAGTTTAATTAAAGTAAAAAAAACTGTCGCTAACGATAAAAAAACCCAACAAATTTAGAAAAACCTTCGTTAACGATAGAAAAACCTTATATCCACTATTGCTTTGAAACCATTGATATTGGTTTCAGACGTCTTTTGCGAAATTAACTTTATAATTTTTATTAAGAAAACAAAGTTAAATTCTTTAAGTTTGTTTATAGACCTGTATCTTGGCATCGTAAAACTTCGCGAAATATAATAAGTTGTTAAATTATTTCGGCACTTTAGTTACTTTCACGCATTACAAACTTTACTCCACACAATATAGACATCTCCTATTCTTTTACAATTTTCCTATATAAAAAACATTTTAATTATGCTAAAAAACGTTTTTTTACTTTGTTCCCGCGATAAAAACAAAACCTTTGTTTGTATATTTTTTTATTCATAAACTGCTTTTTTTTATAAATATCGTCTGTTCTTTTACGTTCGTTAAAAATGTCTTCATTTTTAGAACATTTGGTTAAAATGTATCTATCTAGCTTTGTCTGTAGTCTTATATAGTAGTAATTTGTAGTGTTTCTGCTCAATTCTAAAAAAAAGTGTTTTTTTATTTAATATAGTTATTTCTTAGCGAACATGGCCGTAGGTGTAGTAGCAGGTTTATCGCTTTTTAGTTTTTTACGTTTTAAAAATGTTATATAAATTAATTAAAAAATATCTTCTATAAAAAAACTAACATATATGCGATTAGTTACAGCATAAGACTAAGACTAGACTACTGTGACGTGAAAATCTGTTACTCGTGAAAATACGTTCTATTTTAAATGAACATTTTTTCACTATAATTTATTTTCCTATTTAAATTTTAATTAAAAAGCTGACGTGAAAATATGTCCTATAATAAAAATCCGGTTTTTAACTAGAAAATCTATCAATTTAATATAGAACACATTTCACGCAAAAAATCGTAAAAATATGTCCTATATTAAATCTTCGATTTTTGTATTCAAAAACTCGATTTTTATTATAGAACACATTTATACGCCAGTCTTTTAATTAAAATTTAAACAGAAAAATAAATTATTTTGAAAAAGTGTTCATTTAATATAGGACATATTTTCACGTCACAGACTACTGTATCCAAAGTTTAATATTTATTCTATATATTTAAATATAGCAAAACGATAAGTGCAAAGTCAGAAATAGTTAGTTTTCGAAAACTTGGCAAGTCAAAATCATTTACAAATTCGGCAATTAAAAGTTTAAAAAAAGTTGTCAAAATTATAAATTGTTTCAATTTTCTTTGTGTTATTTCGATTTTCATTTCGTTAATTTTAGTATTAGAGAAATAGACTCGCATATTGAAAAACTTTTTTTTGTTTTTAACTCATAAAAATAGTTAAAATCGTATAACAGTTTTTTTTCTAAAATCGTTTTAAAAACTAATATTCGCAACATTTTGATTCGTTTTAGCTCTTTTTAGTTTGTTGAAGCGAGATTGGTTTGTATATTTTTGAGAGAGATATGCTATTTTTGTAGATATAGTGTAGTGTCGAGTCAATAGGCTAATTATAGGGCTCAGTAAACTTTGTATTGTTCGAAAAAAGCACTCTATAAGACTGATTCAAACATGGATTTTTTATGTTTTTGTTCTATCGTGTATTTTAATATATGTTTTATTCTTATAGTTTATTAAATTTAAATGATCTAGTTTTGTTATTGTTTCATAATACTAAGCTGTGTTATCTTTTTTTTTGTTTGTTTTTTTAGAAATAGTAAACTATACTCATGTATGCTTTAATTGCTGGTTAGTTCGTGTATTATGCTTACAGTCTTTTACATTTGCTTTTCATGTGGTTGTCAAAAATTACTTGTCTGGAATAAAAAGTATAAACTTATATGATGATTAATGAAAAAACTTTTTTTTAGACAATACTTGAGCTTGTCTAAGCAGAAAATAAACACAACAAGTTTTATCTTTAAAAATAAGCTAATATTCTTAAACCACTTTACGTATGTCTTTTTAGTTTTTAATAATAAAGGTGCATAAAACAACCAAATTTTTTTTTTAAAAAAAGATTATACATCGTGTATAATTAAAATAAAATATTTAGATCGCTTTAATAGTCTCATCTTTAAGAAAAACTTCTGTATATTATATGTACTTTTACGTATAATTCGAACAAAAAACTATAGCTTGTTTTTTATTTTCATTTTTTATGCCATACAACAAAAAAATATTTCGTTTAAAGTTTTTCTGAGTTGTTGTAAAATTTTTTAATCTATATTGTAACTCACGTGCATAAATATAAAGAAAATTGTGATAATTAAAAATTAAAAACAATTATTTATAAATATAAATACAGTGCAATTTCGATTATAACATTTTGTTGTTTTTAAAAAAAATATGTTTGTAGCATAAAAACAAGAAAACCATAAAAATAAGGAATAAACTATTAAATAAAAAAATTTTCTCATGTTTTTTTTATAAAGTAGCGTAGCATGACAATTGGAATAATAAAAAAGACTAAGAAAATATTTGCTAAAAAAGGGAATCTTAGCTGATCCGATTTTTACGAACTTTTCTAAAAAAAATCAGAACAGTTAAAATTACTTTTTTGATTGATTAAATTTTTTAGCCTATTATTTTAAAACTGATTTTTAAACGAGACTACTTAATAAAAAAAACAAAAAAAAATTGCTATTTAAAAGTTTAATCTCAATTTACATGATATATTTTGAAACATTAACTCTTTCACTTTTTCAACTCGAAACGAAAAATATCTTAAATTTTGATAGCAAATTTTGGTTAAAAAAATCTCACTAAATTTGGTAGAAATATAGATAAAAAAAGCAAAAAAAAATTCGCGAATTTAAAAACAATTGTACAAAATTTGCTTACCACTAAAACAGTTTTAAACACACTCTAGGCCTAGCAACATCGTCTAAAAAAACCAATTACGAGTATAATTCAATTTATTTGAAAGACGAAGTGAAAAATATAAAGTATCTAAACTTCGGATTCTATTAAACAAAAAGACAAAGCATATTTATAACAATATTACAAACAATTAACGCTACTTGCTAGTATCTTTCTCCTTTACCATTATAATTTTTATTAAAAAATTTTTTATTATAAATTAATTAAGTAAAAATTAAACAAAGTTTGAATTTAATTACCGAAGTTTCCCTTTGTTTATTTCTGTTGCGGTGTTAGGCGCAAAAACTGCGTCTAGACACTTTTAGTTTTTTTTAAAAGATTTTTTCACATAATTCGTTTGTTCGTTCGTATTAGTTGATTGGAGAATTTAAATGACACTAATGCGTGTTTTAGTGTCTTTTTAAATAAATAATATCAAAAATTACTATATATTGCTGTGGTTTTTGCTTAAATAT